>CAMZMU010000117.1:93588697-93841455 GCA_947311845.1 Poa pratensis | reverse complement strand
AACCTGGGATAGAGATGATCATCCAGATCACGTTCCTCACCCCGGCAAATACGCCTTGTCGTCGACCCTATTGTCGATAACTTCAGGCTCACCAAGGTGTTGATGGATGGCGGCAGTAGCCTCAACATCATCTACGCGGACACTCTGAAGCGCATGAACTTGTCGGAAAGCCAGCTTGACTATAGCAAAGTCAAGTTTCATGGCATTGTTCCGGGAAAGCAAGGCAAGTCAATGGGAAGCATCAGATTGGAGGTTACTTTTGGGCCTGAGACAAACTACCGCTCGGAGTATCTCAGGTTCGAAGTAGTCCCCTTCAAAAGTGCCTACCACGCCATTTTTGGACGGCCAGCTTTCGCCAAATTCATGGCTCGCCCGTGTTACATATACAGCAAGCTGAAGATGCCGGGACCCAATGGTACAATTACCATCAGTGGCAACTTCAAGAAAGCAAAGGAGTGTGAGCGTGGCAATGCCGCCTTCGCTGAGGCAGTCCTCCACGCAGAGGAGTTAGCCATGTTGAAGAAAGAGCTCGATACATCACAGTTGCCGGAGCATGTAAAGACCGCTGAGCAAAAGAACACTTTCAAGGCGTCCGAAGACACAAAGAAGGCGGATCTGGTCCCAGGTGACAGCTCCAAGCAAGTCACCATAGGGGCTGGCTTGGACGACAAATAGGAAAGCGCGCTCGTCAGGTTCCTCCGTGAGAATCAGGACATCTTTGCATGGTCATCAGCGACATGCCAGGTGTCCCGAGGGAACTTGCCGAGCACTCTCTTAACGTCTACGAAGGAGCCAAACCAGTGAAGCAAGGAATAAGACGCTACGGTGAGAAGAAGCGGACAGCAATAGGAAGGAGATCATCAAGTTGCAAGAAGCCAAGTTCATTAGGGAGGTAGTACACACTGATTGGTTGGCAAATCCTGTAATGGTTCCAAAACCTAATAAGGAAATGAGAATGTGCATTGATTATACCGGTTTGAACAAGTGCTGTCCTAAGGACCACTTTGCTTTGCCTCGTATAGATCAGGTCATAGACTCCACAGCCGGCTCCGAGCTGCTGTGCTTTTTGGATGCGTACTCCGGGTACCACCAAATCAAAATGCGAGAATCCGACCAAATCAAAACAGCGTTCACTACACCCTATGGGACCTTCTGCTACATCACGATGCCCTTCGGTCTAAAAAATGCCGGCGCAACGTATCAGCGGTGTATGCAAAGATGCCTTCACGAGCAAATTGGCCGCAATGTTCACGTCTATGTTGACGACATTGCCGTCATGTCAAGAAAGAAGGCAGATTTGCTTGATGATTTGAGAGAAACCTTTGATAGCCTCCGGGTATACAGGATGAAACTCAACCCGAAAAAATGCGTCTTCGGGGTTCCTGCCGGCAAATTGCTTGGCTTTATCGTTTCCGAACGAGGGATAGAGGTGAATCCAGAAAAAATCAAAGCGATCCTCAACATATCCAGGCCCAAGGACCTGAAGGACGTGCAGCGACTTGCCGGATCGGCGGCTGCCGTCAGTCGTTTCATTAGCCGTCTTGGTGAGAAGGCGCTGCCTCTCTACCGGCTTCTGAAGAAATCCGACAACTTCGAGTGGACAGACGAAGCAGACGCCGCCTTGCAGCAACTCAAGGACGCGTTAACGTCTGCTCCAATTTTGGCAGCTCCTCGTTCGCAGGAACCAATGCTGCTCTATATTGCCGCAACTAACTTAGTTGTTAGTGTGGTACTGGTTGTGGAACGCAAGACGGAAATTTCAGACTTGCCGGAACAACGTCCGGTTTACTTCATCAGTGAAGTATTTTCCGCCTCAAAACAGCGTTATCCGCATTACCAGAAATTGGTCTACGGTGTTTTTTACGCCGCCAGGAAGTTAAGGCACTACTTCCAGGAACATTCAATAACCGTGGTGAGCAAGGCACCTCTGGGGGATATCATCAATAATACAGATGCAACAGGCCGCGTTGCCAAATGGGGCATTGAACTTGCCGCCTTCGACATCTCGTATAAGCCCAGAACGGCCATTAAGTCTCAAGCCTTAGCAGATTTCGTAGCTGATTGGACGGAGGCCATGGACGAAGTACCTCTCCCTGAAGATGCATACTGGATCATGCACTTTGATGGATCAAAAATGCTCCAGGGCTCGGGGGCTGGCATTGTTTTAAGAAACCCTCAAGGAGACAAGCTTAGTTATGTGTTACAAATACACTTCAAGGCAACTAATAATGTTGCTGATACGAAGCTCTCCTTCATGGTTTACACATTGCCAAGGAACTTGGCGTCCAACGTGTCCTCTGCTACGGAGATTCAGATTTGGTGGCGCAACAGATACGTGGTACTTGGGACACAAAGAGCGAAACAATGGCGGCATATCGAGCTACCGTTGACGAATTCGCCAAGTGTTTTCTAGGCTACGAGGTCCGCCACATCCCAAGAACTCAAAATGAGGCGGCAGATACACTTGCCAGAATGGGGTCTGAACGCAAAAAGGTACCAAAAGATGTTTTCCTGGAACACCTACACAAGCCGTCAATTAAAGGAGCAGACCTCCTTGACCCAGAGTCGGCAGAACCAGTTGATAGTGCTAGCTATGCCGTCTACTTGGTAAAGCCGGATTGGACGACGCCATATTTGGACTTCCTGATCAATCAGGAGTTACCGGATGATGAGGTTTTGAAAAGGCAAATAATAAGAAGAGCCAAGGCATTTACAATAATCAAAGGTGAATTGTACAAGCGTAGCACCACTGGTGTTTACCAACGCTGCATTTCGCCCGAAGAAGGCAGAGAATTGTTGGATGAGATACATGCCGGCGTATGTGGACATCATGCTTCTTCACGCGCCCTTGTTTCAAAAGCCTTCCGACAAGGTTTCTATTGGTTGACAGCCAAGCAAGATGCAGAAGACATTGTTAAAAGGTGCAGGGGCTGCCAACTTTATGCCAGACAATCACATATGCCGGCTCAAGAGCTTAAAACAATACCCATCACGTGGCCTTTCGCAGTCTGGGGCTTGGACATGGTTGGTCCGTTTAAAACGGCGCCTGGTGGCTACACACATTTACTTGTGGCTGTAGACAAGTTTACCAAATGGGTTGAAGCTAAGCCTATCAAAAAGCTAGACGGCGCCACAGCCGCAAACTTTCTGTGGGGAATAATCTCTCGGTTCGGGGTGCCTCATAGCATTATCACCGACAATGGCACTAACTTGTCGCAAGGCGAAGTCGAGGAATACTGTTATAAGCATGGTATCCGCCTAGATCTAGCCTCCGTCGCGCATCCGCAAGCAAACGGTCAAGTAGAGCGTACAAATGGTTTAGTCCTACAAGGAATCAAACCACGTCTCGAAGTACCATTGCACAGAGCGGCTGGGGCTTGGGTGGATGAATTGCAGTCTGTCCTTTGGAGTTTACGCACAACTCCAAACAGATCAACCAAGTTTACTCCTTTCTTCTTAGTCTATGGCGCAGAAGCAGTGTTGCCAACCGACATGATGTACGATTCTCCCAGAATCCAAGCCTACGTCCAGGAGGACGCAGAAGATGCAAGACAGGATGGCCTTGACCTACTTGATGAAGAACGAGATGTTGCCCTTGCGCGATCCGCCATCTATCAGCAAAGTTTGAGGCGTTATCACAGCAGAAGGGTGAGGCAAAGAAGTTTTAGAGTGGGTGACCTGGTTCTCCGCCTAATCCAAGATAGAAAGGGCTTGCATAAGTTATCCCCGCCTTGGGAAGGACCTTTTGTGGTCAGTAAGGTGTTGCTCAATGGTTCTTATTACTTGGTCGATGCACGTGACGGATACAAGAAGAAGCGAGGTCGCAAGCGCAAAAGGAAGGTTGACGACAAGTACGAAGAAACCAAGCGACCCTGGAACATTGAGCAGCTACGTCCTTTTTACACTTAGCAATTTCCACATTGTAATAAGTACTATATGATTATGAAATAAAAGTCTGTGGTTTGCTCATTCAGTTTTGGGATCATGCCATCTTTTGTCTTTTCTCGCAATCATATATCTGTTGTCATAAAAGTTACCAAATAAAATAAGTTTTGCTCCGTGCTAAGGTCCAAACTTTTTTGACATTTGCCGTCTGCCGGCTAAAAACGCAAACAATCTTTGCACCGCCTAATATGCTTATCTGTCTGTTTGTATGTGGGTCGCCTAGTAGTATGTCGTTGGCACCAACATGCTGGCTTTGGTCTCTGAGTCTAAATTAGTTGGTATTGCACCTGGTTGGCTCAGCTAAAGTAACTAAGATGAGGTTCCGCCAACATATGAAAAAGCTAAACATGCAGGCGAGATACATATTAAGGCGGGCCACTTAAGTAAGCCTACCGCCAAGTGTAGCATAAAAGTTGGCCCATAAATATTTACAACCCAAAATAAAGTTTTATGCGTTAACAGATTAACGCAGTGTTTTGTGCTGCCTTTGCAGGAGGAAGTCTAAGGGATTGCCGCCTTCGTAGAGCTGGTGGAGAGATCCTGGGGGCTAACGCCGGCATTCTTGGGGCTGGCTCCGCCATCCTTGGGGCTGCGCTTGTCGGTTCCGGCTTCGCCTTCTTCGCCGCGGGAAGCTTCAGGATCTGCCAAGGAGGGATCAGCAACGGCAACATGCGGGTCCGGGTGTTCCTTGTAGAACTTGCGGATGTCAACCATGTTGGCAACCCGGGTCGCATAGCCGCGAACAGACCGCAGCACGTCCTGCATCACGATGGCTTGGCTGTTTTCGTCTTCGGTGGGGAAGTACTCGGTGACTTGATGAATATCAGCCTCCGGGTACCACGCCGCCGTCATCGCCAATGCCAACTTGGCACCGCCTCGTGCTGCTGAGCGTAGTGTGTTGTCGTGTTCAGCTGTCGCCTTCTCCAGCAACTCCGGCAGAGCATCGAAGATGACGGGATCGCCGTCTTCCCCAGGGTAGAACTTGGCGGCAAATGATTTGCCGGCGCCGACAATCTGGTTGACGATTTCGCCAATTTTCAAGATCCGAGCAAGGCGCGGCGTTGTGGCCAGGTCATCTCCCAAGCTAGCCGGCACTGCACAAACACAAAGTTACACACTGCAGCTTCAAGTATCAAGAAAGCAAGGTGACAAAAATGAAGGACTGGAGGCATACCCAAGACATGGTCGTGGATGGCGTTGACCTCATCCAGATGGTTCTCAAGCGTTTCTTGGGCTAGCTGGACCGCCTTTGACAGTTGGTCCTGCTGCTCCTTGGCGTTCTTGTTCACCTGGTCAAGGTTGTTGCTCATGGCCTCAAGTTGTCCAGTCAACTTGCTAACTTCGGCAGCATGAGCCAACGCACGATCATCCAGCTCCTTGGCGTGATCCGCCTTCAGCTTGGTCACCAGCCCGGCAAGATCTGCAGCTTCGTTCATCAAAGCTTGCATGTCAGTGGAGTTCTTGAGAATATCTTGCGCAGTGTTTAATAATTCTACAAATAAAAAGAAAAGACGACTAAAATACTTGTCGGAAAAGGAAAAGAAGTCGGACGAAAAGAAGGCAAAGAAAGCTTTGTCACCTTCATCCTTCTTGCGAGCTTCTTCCAAACTCGCAATTTGGGCGTTCTTCAACTCCACGTCCTGCTGCAGTTCCTCGCATTCCTTCTTCTTCATCTCTTGAGCACGAAATAGCTCAAGATTGGAAGCAAGAACGGCCTGCATGCACGAAAGCAACATTATGGTTAGCGCTATTTAGTCAACGAGACCACTTTGCCGGCTAAATTTTTCAGCCGCCAAAGTGCTCGGGGGCTGGGACCATAGGCTATTTTACCTCAAGTTGTCCGTGCAGGGTGTCGTGGAGTTCGTCCATGTGTGCGTACCAGTTGCGGGTACCGTCACGCATGGTCTTCAGTGTTTGCCGGGGGTCTTGCAACCCTTTGCCAGGTTGGGAGCCAGGATGAGTGGACGATCCGCCTTGTTCGGCCGCCATCTGGTCATCCATCTCCTGCTTCATGGCGATAAATCGAGCGGCATCACTAGCCGAAGCTTCAGCCGTCTTGGAAAAAGTTATGCCGGCAACTGATTTCTTGCCCGCCATCTTCTCTGTAGCCGCCTCTGCGGTACCGGCAGCTGTGTACGTTCCCTGGCACACAACCACGGGAACGCCAACTGTGGGCGTTGTCGGCGCAGCAGCTGGAGAAGAACGTGGTGGCTTGCCCCTGCCGGCAGCAATCTTCAAGTTGGAGCGGAGTTTGGGCATGGTAGGCTTGCCTCTGTAAGCAGAAACATGCAAGTTTGTCAGCACAAACATATTAAAATATCCAAGTCAGGGAAGCCAAAGTTTGCTAACCGTTCAAGGGAACGTTCCCCACGGTCTCATCCTCTGCGTCGGCAGAGGTGGCCGCCTTCTTCCTCTTCTCCAAATCCTTGGTGGAGGAGCTCAGCTTGCGCTTCTTCGACTTGCTGGCACCTGTATCATACCAGTTTGGGGCCAGCTCGTCCTCTCCCAAGGTTTGTAGCTGAAAAGGAAGCAAGACAATATTAATTCAGTACCTAGTGGGCAAGGATGTTAGTGAAATAACAAAGTAGCTTTCACTTACCGCTGGGGCTGGGTTGTTATGAGTGAACATGGCGACGCCTTCAGCCGCCTTCACCGACAGAGGCTTGATAAGCTCTCTAAGCCGGTACTCCAAGGCATCCTGATCAAGGGTGCTGTTGCCGGCGTCGTCCGCCTTGTACTCGCACATCTTCAGTGGGCGATGGCGGAGAGGCATAATCTTCCTCGACACCCAGCAAATGACGGTGTCAACTCCGTCAAGTCGTGGAGCCAACATCGTCTTCGTCAAGAACTCGATCCGCCTAACGGCAACTCGAAGTTCTTCCGGCAAGCTGCTGAGCGGCACTTTCGCTGTCCAGCAAGCCTTGTGGGTTGGCGGACCGTTGACGAAGGCTGGCATCCCTTGCGTGCTGCCAGGTGTCGGGATGTCCTTGCAGTAAAAGAAAGTGCTGGTCCAGTGCTTCACCGACTCGATGTATGGTATTTTTGGGTACCAGTCGGGTTGGCGGCAGTTGAACGTAACACTACCGCAGGTTGCTAGGTGGCCGCCTGGTATGGTTTGCCAGCGGCACAGGAAGCAGTACTTAAACAGCTCTATGGACGCAGCTATGCCTAAGTACCCTTCGCACAAAGCCTGGAAGCCGGCTAGCACTAGAATACTGTTGGGCGCTATGTTGTGTGGCTGCAGCCCATAAAAACTAAGCACCGCCAAGAAGAAGGCGGAAAGCGGCAGAGACATACCGCGAAGGCTATGCGAAGCCAACATGACACGCTCGCCGTCTTGGGGGTCAGGCACCGCCTCGTCGCCTGGAACCCTCCAGGAGCATTCCGTCTTTGGCGGAATGTATCCGCCTTCCTCCAGTTCCTTCAGATATGCTGACGTCATAACTGACGGCAGCCAGTACCTGGAACCCAGGTCTCCAGCCTCTTCCTCTTCCTCGACGTCGTCATCCTCGTCGGCGGCAGATTCCGCCGCGGCCTCTGAGCTGGTAGCCGCGAGGGATGGGAGGGGAAAAGTTGGAGCGGCGGTCGCAGGCGTCGTCGGAGCTGAGGAAGAAGTAGAAACCCCGCCCGTGGCCACGGTGGCCGCGGGGAGGTAATCGATGCACCTGCGGGCGCCGTCGCCGCCGCTGGGATAGATCCAGATCCGGCGGGGGTCGTTGAAGCCGCAGCCAGTGCCGCCGTCGCCGCCGCATCCTGCTGAGTGCTCGCCATTTGGGGGAGAGGGCGCTGCTCGTGCTCGCCGGAGTTGAGTTCGAGGAGGAGTTGAGCTCGGGAAGGTGAGGAGGCCACGGTGGGTGTGCGAATGAAGAAGAAGTGCATCGATGTGCCCTTTGGGGTATTTAACCCCACGCGCCAAGATCCGTGCCTGAGATTGGGGGGACGCGAGATTTCCGCCACGTGCCCACGATTTGCACGTCGTGGCAACGGCGTCTGCGGCCTCGCTCCGATTTCTGTGCGTAGTGGAGAAACCATCATGACGCATGCCCAAGTCCAAACTGTCGTGGACTGCAGGGCGTCATCCGTCAACATTTGACAGGTCCAGTCAATTGACAAGACTGGTGCCAGGAAGATTCCTGACAATGGTCAGGCCGTCTTTCCCATGATGGCGGCAAGTTGTCCGACTACTTTAGGCGGACCGCCGCTTACTTTCAACTATGGAATGCTTCAAGCTCTTCAGACGCTTACAAGACAAGGCGGACGTTGCCGACAAAGAAGGCGGCGCCTGAAGAACTCGAACCCTCCCAGGGGCTAATGTTGGGGATATACCTACTAGGGGTATCACCAGCATGGATCAATCCGGCTAGTCCAGGGTGGCCCGCAGTGGTGGTGAAGGCTTTGCCTACCGGGCGGCCCAGATAGCTGACGACCAAGGAAGGCGGATGCCGGCAAGGAGGAGGCCCAAGACTGAAGTCCATGAAGCCACCAAGACCAAGACGGAAGGCGGCATACTTGCCGGCTAGGTTTAGGACTCCGTATACTTGCTGGATACGTATTCACCTTGTAACCCTAGGTCCAGCCGCCTATATAAGCTGGACCTCGGGACGCCTTTAGGGCAACTCTTAGATACACAACCAACTCATTGTAACCTGTTCACGGCGATATTGCCTTATAGTGAGTTATAGCAGCACGTAGGGCACCGCCACCGCCGTGGTGCCTGAAGCTGGGTAAACCGCCGTGTACAATCCCGACCTTGACGACGTCCACCTTCTTGCCCTACGTTCACCCTCGGCTAGCAGGACCCCGTCTCCTATCCAAGATGCCGATACGACGACAGTCCTCGTCTTCCCCGACCACGGCTGAGCACCGTCGAGCTCCGCGCCGCCGCTGTGGTCTACCTCCGACCTCGCCGTCGTCTCCTACGTGCTTAGGGTGAGCACACGACCCTCCCCACTGCCTCCGTTCCCTCCCTCTCTCGCTAGTTCGTCGAATCGCCGTAGCTCTCCGTCGAACTGGAAAATCCGGTGCAATTCCCGGAATTTTCCGGATTCTATTCCGGACTAAGAAAATAGCTACTGGACTCACCCAGTTTCGCCCGGTATACACCCGGAATTCACCCGGAAATAATTCCGGATTTTATTTTCCGGTGCCAAACCCGGAATTATCCGGACCTGAAACCGGATTGCTCCCAGTACAAGACCCGGAATTTTCCGGAATTGAATCCGGATACTCCATTTTAATCTGTTTCAGCTGTAATGCAAACCACTCTTCAGCTCACTCTCTGTACTTGTTGCAAGGACGTTTAATCACCCAAACACTGCATCTTAACATGATCATGTCATTAATATGCAAGTTAACAATAGGTTCATCTATTCCAATTAACAAGTAAAGATGCTACTTTACTTAACTCCACGGTGTACTCGAGATGTGTCCTTTTCGCATCCGAACTCCGTTTAAGTTGAATAGCTTAAATCATCCTCATCTCGAGGTTTAACCTGTCATGTCATCATGTGTTGCGCATTGCATTTGTTAAAGCTTGTGTGGTGATTGATTGTTCTCCCGTTGTTATGCTTCGATAGATCAAGCAGCCGGGGTTACACCGCGATACCCCGACGATCCGTAATACCAGCACGTTGAGCAAGGCAAGCGTAATCCCCCCTCTGAGCATATCTTATCCTATATTTCCGCAAATATTTTCTCCACTATAATATTGCATGCGGTTCCAAATGTCAATTTGCTTGGATTAGAGTATCCTATAGTTGCATTAAGTTTCCGATGCCATTACCTGTTTCCTCCTATTAGCCATAGGTTTGTATTGTTGGCCCTAGCTACTTAACTATGATATGTTGATGCTTAGCCATGCTTAGTTAAATGTTTAATTCGGCCGATGGATATTTCATGTTGGAAACAGATGATGAAATGTTCGGATGATGGTGGAGAATTGTGGTGACAGGTAATAAAATGCTTAAAGGTGGGGATGAGAGGCCACTGTGGTTGTGGTGCTTTGTCTCGTTCCCGTCGCCTAGATGCGAGTTCTTTACCTCTTGAACCAAGACTGAGCGTGCAACCATGCGTGAGGCCTATGCATTCGCAGTGCAGGAACCCTCATAGACTAAATAACTCGGGCGGGACTAGCCAGGGTCCTCTAGCTTGAGCTTCCATTTGCGCGTGCGTGATGATGGTGGTATGAACTGGGATGAGTATTGTGGTGTTAGGGAAATAAGTGGCCGTGGGGCAGGGTGTTGGAGGCACGGTACCTGTCCTACCGCCACTGATGATCCTGGAAAGTCTTTAACGAGGGAGAAGTCGACGCCGCTCCCACCCAGCCGGCTTTCCAAGGAAGAGAGCTAATTGTACAGGTAATGGGCCGGACGGTACGTGTGGCAAACATTGTACACCCCTGCAGGATAAATCTTTTCGAAAAGCCGTGTCCACGGTTACGGACAACTTGGGAAAGGACGATAAGACCATAGAATAATTTGAACGGAATGATTAAAAACGGAGTACTAAAGGTACCACTCAAGAATGCAAGGTTAGCTTCCTCGAGGGTGATTCGGGGAGGTGCCTTTGTAGAACAGGTACAGTGTTGATGGTGGTTGATGATGAGAAAGGTGATCAAAGAGAAGAGTTACTTCTTACCCCTTTTTAAAAATACTCTGATTAGTCGATGCCATGGAGTCATGTTTCTATAAATAAAATCAGCTTTATGCAAAACAGCCATAAAAGTTTGAAAGCCTCATCGAGCTAAAGCTCTATATTTTAATCTTGTGAGTTCGTCGAACTCAACGTCGTTTGCTTTGTTTCAGAGGAGGACTTCACCGACCTCGAAGGTGGGTTCTTTGTGGACGTCGACGAGTAGTCCGGGGTTCCCAGGTGGCAGCTTGGAACATTTCGGAACAGCTGGCGCTGGAATGTTTATTTGTAGGCCTCTTAGGCCATAATTTGGATCTTGTTGTTTAGAACAACTTAATTCGCTTTCGCATGTTGTACTGTTGGGTCTGTGACCTCTGGTTGTAATTTGCTATCTTTCTCTATTATAAGAGTTGAACTATAATGTTTTGTGTCGTAGAGTCTGTGATGTGCCAGTTGTTCCACAAGTCTTGATCTTTCTATTATGCATTGATAGTTGTGCCTGTGTTAAGGCATCAATCGGGGTGTTGCGTTACCGATGATCAATTCCGAGCAACGCCTACCAAAGGTTTTGGCCGGGGATTGGTAAACCCGTAACCTCCGGTTGTATCGCTTAACCGGTGACACACAGCATCACTGTATAGCAGTCGGGTCGGGGCGCCACATTCCCGTAGTTCCTTCCAAAGGAAGTACGTCTACGTTGGAGGAGTGTGGAGCCACCTAGGCGCTCCAATAGCATGGATGTGCTCACTCTATTCTCCGTGAGATTCACCCTCGAGGGATTGGCTCGTTCCACTATGAGGTCGACTTGAGGGCGTTGACCAAACCAATACACAAACGTCGAGGAACTCCACAATAAGTTGGAGCCTCCCAACAATGTCCCGGAGCTTAGCAACAAGATAAAACTCCGAAACTCACAAAGGCCTCCTAGGGTTACAACTAACCCACGAGGCAACAAGATCCACAAAGAGTAATAAGGTTCTCAAACTTCACCTCCACGTATCGCCGTGGAGAACTCAAACCGATGCACCTAATGCAATGGCAAGAACACACAAAGTGCTCAAAGTTTTTCACTCTCAAATCCCACCAAAGCACCTAATGCTATGGAGGAGGATGAGAGGAAGAACAAGGAAAACAACAAATGAATCCCAAGAACTAGATCCAATATGCTCCCCTCACTTAGAGGAGAGATTGATTGGTGAAAGTGTAGATCTAGATCTCATCTCTCTTTTCCCTCAAGAACAAGCAAGAATCATTAGAGGGATTGAGAGATAGCAAGCTTGTGGAGGTCAACAATGGTGGTCAAAACTTGCAAGAAAGGTTGGGAACCATTGGGGAAGAAGGCCCCTTAAATAGGTCACCCAAATATCCAACCGTTAGGTGCAGCTGATTCGCGCCGTGGCGGTACTACCGCTAGACCCAGCGGTACTACCGCCCCTTTAGGAAGTTAGGACAAGCAAACGGGCAGAAAACAGGCTCCAGGTCGCGGTACTACCGCCCCGGGCAGCGGTACTACCGCCCCGGTGGTACTACCGCTTTTGGTGCCGCTGAAAACAAGCTTCTGTTTGCTCCGGCGGTACCTCGGGCGGTACCGGGCGGTACTACCGCCCCCTGGAAAACTGCAGGAAAACCAAACACCAAAACAACAATATCTTTTGCATCAGGACTCCGTTTTTGATGATCTTTGGCTCGTTGGAATCACAACAACGAGGTCTTCAAGATTATACATAGAAACATCATAGTACAACAATGAATCATAAAACCAAATGTGGAAAGGTTAAACCTCTTTATAAAAGTCAAATCGGTAAAACCTTCAATATCAAAAACGCAATAAGTTTCCCATACGAAATCCGTTTTTGATAAACTTGAGCTTGTCTTGAAGATCATGACAAGCTCTAAAACCACACATGGAGGAAAGCCAAATAAGAACCAAGAAAGATGATGCCAAGAATGCAAAGGTTTGAGCTCTCTCCGAACGATACGATCAAGTTATTCATTTGAGAGCCCCTCTTGAAAGTGTGACATCTATCCTATAATCCAGTCTCTTACTAACACCATGAGACTGGTAAAATAGAAACCCTATCAAGTTCATACCTTTGCCTTGCGCGATCCACTTGAGCTAGATGATGACGATCTTGATCACCTCAAGTTGGATCACCTTTGTTGATTGCGCTCCGCTTGATGAAGACTTGTGAAATGCTCCCCCATACGCAACATGGAGAGACATTTTAGGCACATCTTCACTTGACCATTATCTTCATGACAACCACCGCTTGACGTCATCCGCCATGGGCTCTATGGAATCTTCCTTTTGATGCATGCCCATGGGAAGATACCTAACCCCAAATAGATACTCCACACACACATGCATATGGGTTAGTTCACAAAGCTATATAGACAATTGCTTACCATACCATTGGATCACAAGATCCCTCATGGTACAACATGTAGCTTTGTGTGTTGATCTCTTGAATCAATCCTTTCCACTTAGACTTGATCAACTTTGTATTGTTTCTTCTTTCTTGATCAATGATGATGTCTTGAAGGTGAGCATGAATATCCACGGTATTCTATTCTTCAAGACATACTTGCAATATGCTTACAACAAACATTAGTACATAAGGATTGTCATTAATTACCAAAACCACACATGGGGCACCATGCTCTTTCAACTGTCTCAAAGTAATAAGAGTCTCTGATAAGTCGAACCCAAGATAAGTCAGCATTATTATAGAATTTATCCAGATGTTTTAGCAACAGAGCTCTGTTTTGAACATGGAGGTTGATCATTCCCAGAACACCTTTATCCTTGGGCCTACAAACCATATCCGCCAGAGAATTTACTCTTTCCTTGTTTTTGTCCTTTCTCCACAAACATCTCCTCTTGATCTATCAATTACCTCAATAACCCCTTTAGGAATGACCAGTGTAAGCATGAAATATGTGGGCAAGGATGACATAACAGAGTTCACTAGGACTAGACTGTCTCCATATGAGAGAAAAGTGACTGCGGCTGACATTCTTCTCTAATTTATGTCGATGAAAGGTGCAAAATCCTTTATGGAGGGCTTAGGTGTGCCCATGGGCAGACCCAAATAAGTGAAATGCATTGTGGCCTGCTGGCATGACATGATCTGTGCAAGGCTGTCCACGTCATCAGCATTCAGATTAATTGGGATTTGAAGATTTGTGGTAATTCACTTTTAGTCCACTGAAACTAGCATATTGATCTAAGAGCTTCTTAAACACTGCTAACCGAACAAGATCAACAGGAAGGACAATTAAGGTATCATCAGCATACTGCTAGGGTAATCAGTTTGCACTGGAATTGGAAGCTGCAAGCTACCATTAGCAAGAGCCATATTAACAATGCTCTCCAATAAATCTCCTCCAAGAACATACAGAAGCGGGGAGAAAGGGTCACCCTGCCTAACACCCCTCTTGCAATGAAACAATTTCCCAGGTATGCCATTTAATAAAACAGAGGAAGAGCTAGAGGACAATATTTTTTTACCTATTTAATAACCATTGGGGGAAATCCTTTGAGCAAGTGTATTTGATCAATATTTGTAACAATATTATATGCGTTATTATGCTGTGAACACACAAAATATTGTGATGAAATTAGCTAGTGTATTTGATCAATATTTAATTACACGGTGCAGTAATGCAGCACATCAACAACGACATTATTGCAATGTAAGACTATTTGATTAAATTTTAATTATATGGATGCGGTGAAATCTAGCTGTGGTCAAACTGACTGATTCTGGGCGTGAAATCAGTTGTCTGGTGCCTAGCGCGATTTTGATGCTACATTTTTGTCAAAAAATGAAAAATGATCCTACATGAAGTGCTCGTGCAGATGGGAGAAGGAACTAATGCACGTGACACGTCAGACTATCTAACACTAAAAGAAAGGCAGATTATATGTTCTCTTAAGCAAAATCACAATTTTCGGAATTTCCAAAAGAAAAAACCCAACTTTCCTGGAAACGATGAATAATTTTTGTTTCGAAGCATATATGGATGAAGTCAGAATTCCTTTGAGAAAGGGCAGGCCATGATTTTATCAGTAGTTTCCTATTCCTGGTCACGGAAAGTGCAGGTTGCAGGCGCCGGCAGTCCTCTCTTGCTTAGTCCTCTCTTCCTGTCACGACTAACCTGCAGCCACATACTCCCTCCGTTCCAATTTAATTGACTTGCTATGCATCACATGTGGATGTATCTAGACTTGTTACATGTCTACATACATCCATATTTGGTGCATAACAAGTCAATTAAATTGGAACGGAGGGAGTACTATGTTATCCGCTTCAGCATATGTTTTCAAATTCTGTTTCTAATGAAAAATTGTGGAAATGAATATGCTTGCACACGTTTGAGTTCGTTTCCACTCCGTTTTGATCCTGCATGAAGTGCTCGTGCAGACGGAGAAGAAACTAATAATACACGTCAGACTACCCGAAAATAAAACAAAGGTATATCATACTTTTCTCATCAGCAAAATCACACTTTCCTGGATTTCCAAAAGAGAAACCTGACTTTCCCTGGTAAGGATGAACTAAAGGAGGAACAACATGTGGACGGGCAGGAGGAGACTAGGCAACGGCCATCACCGCTCCTTGCAGGATCCAACGGCCGCTGACGATCCGGTGACATGTCCCGGTGCCACCGCAGCCGCCTAGCCAAGTCGGGCTGTAATAATAAGATCCCAATCTCCAATCCCCACCCGCGAAAGAAAAAAAAGAGGCTCCAATCCACGTCCGGAAGGGGGGAAAAAAGCTCTAATCCATGGCGAGTCATCTCCTCTCTTTGGGCTTTCTACTGCTCATCGGTCTGTCCATCCTCTTCTTCGTGCTCGCAAGTTAAATCACGTATTCTTTTCTGTTCTGCTGCTTAACCGTTTGGTTCTTGCAGCGGCGTCGGGCGCGGGGGCGTTTAGGACGGGCAACACGACGGCCATCCACATCGGCAACACCAAGTCCTGCATCGCTGGCTACGGAGGCCCCCATGATCCGGACACCTCGTACACGTTTTGTATCCCCTCCTGGGTCGCCTTCACCGACAACGGTACACTCTTCGGCCAGGCCGCCTTGAAGCACGCCGCCGTCAGCCCCGGGACGGCCGTCTCTGGCTTCAAGCGCGTCATGGGCCTACGGTAATTAATTATCTTGCACAGTACGTAGCCGTTTCTTCCCTGCTGCTTGGCCAAGGTCTGAGTGGATGGATGATTCTGTGTTGGCAGGATCGAAGACGAGGTGGTGAAGAGAGAGATGGAGCTAGTGCCGTACAATCTTGTTGTCGGCCAACTGGGAAAGTGCGGAATCCAGATCATGGGCGAGGGAGGTGACACCAAGGACTTGCTCCCCCAGGAGGTCGCCGGCATCCTCATGTCCAAGCTGAAGCAGTTGGCGGAGGCGCACCTGGGCCGCGAGATCCTGGCGGCTCTAGTAACCGCCCCCTGGCACTTCTCGGGCGAACAAAGGCAGTCGCTCAGGGCGCGTGCCCAGTTCGAGGGCGGCTTCTCCTACACAAGGTCCGTCCGCGAGTATGTCGCGGTGGCCGCGGCGTACGGCCTTCACGAGAAGACGCGCGACGGCAAGACCATCCTCGTCTTCCATATGGGCGGCCGCACGACCCATGCCACCAGGTTCAGGTATAAAGACGGCATGGCCCGTCTCTTGGGCGCACGCTATGATGCTCACCTGGGCGGCGCCGACCTCACCGGCAGGCTTGTGGACCACTTTGTCCAACTGATCAAGGAGAAGCACCACCGGGACATCCGCCGGGACGAGAGCGCGCTCCGGGAGCTGAGGGCGTCGTGCGAGTACGCCAAGAAGGCACTGAGCCAGAGCTACCGCGAGGAGGCTATGGTGATGGTCGAATCGTTCTTGGACGGTGCCAACTTCTTTGAGCCGCTCACGAGGGCCAAGTTCGAGGAGCTGAACGAGGATCTGCTGGCGAGAGCCACGGGCATGGTGGAGCAGACGGTGACGTGGACTGCCCCGCCCGACCAGTGGGAGAGCTGCAAGGACAGCATCGATGAGATCATCCTTGTCGGCGGCAGCGTGAGGATCCGAAAGATTCGTCAGTTTTTCAGAGACTACTTCCATGGGCGGGAGCCAATCGTGGAGGAGGAAGCGGCGATTCGCGGGGCTGCCCTTCTCTCCCGTCCCGAGTCTGCAATCTTCACCGACCAGTGTGATGATTACGACAACGGCTCTTTCTTGGAATGCTAGATGTGTTGATGGATGATACTACGAGGTTCTTTTGGTTTCTAATCACGGGAATCCAAGTATTTCCAATATCTGATTTGTCCTACTACAATGTTCTTTTGGTTAACTGGACATGACAATATAATCCTGCATTTTTAGCATACCATGTTTTCAGAATCCTGTAAATCAAAAACAGGTCGTAAGATTTTATTCTAAATCGAGGAGCATGTCGCTCCTGATTTTATTTTCATAAACCGATAATACGGAGTAGTTCTTCGAATAAGATAAGAAACAAAGAAAATAAACAACTTTTTGTAGCAGCCTCGTTGGACATACCACACAAAGAAGGTAAATGCCACAAAGCGCAGCTGCGCTATTTCGACAAATCGAGCGCTCACAGCAAACGGAAAGAAAGTTCCTTCCACCTCATCGCCTCTCACCTCCCTCTTCGGCATGCGAGCGCGGCGGCGCGGCGCGGCGCACACAACAGTGGCCAGGAGGAGAGAGGAGGGGCTCAACGGGTGTGATAGCTTACCAGGAAATCGTTGCCATTGTTGGGGATCGAGGGAGCTCGGCGACGACGCCATGGTCATCACTGCGGTGGCCGGAACAGGGCACTGTGGCAGGGCCGCCTCGAGAAAGAGGGGCTCCACTGGGTGGTGTCCGCGTCTTCGGGAGATATTCGCAGAGCTGAGAAAGTCGACCTCGAGTACGGGGACGTCTTGGAGCCGTAGATCGACGCGGCGGCGGTGTTCACCGGAGGCGGAGGAGACGAGCGTGGCGACAACACAATACGGCTTCCTGCGCCGATTCCTTTGGAATGGAGGATCAAGACGACAAGGCGAAGCTATTAGGCATGGTTTGGGATCTCGCCGGGTACACAGCAGCGGGAACGCGTGGTACGCCGGCGACGACTTTTACTGAATGCCAAACGCGTTCTCCTGCAGAGCACGGGAGGTTCCCATATTTTGTGGGCTACTAGCATTATGGGCTGCATTTTGGAGGTGAATAATGGGCTGCTAGTGTTGTGGGCTCCATTTAGAGCACGAGTATGTAGAAGAAGGTCCTTTAGCATCGTGGGGTTTCAGATTTTTTTATATTAAGGGGTTCTTTGTGGGCTTTCATTGTGGATTTTATCATACTACTAGTAGCCGTGCACGTGCAACGCACGTTTTCAAAAAATAAATGTGATTTCTGGTTTAGTGATATTTTTGTTTACCGCAGCAAAATTTTCATAAAACTTATCATCCAAACACCACAGATGACCATCATGATTACAAAATATTTTATGATACAAATTTTAACATATTCAATAACAATCATGCAAGAAATGTTAATACTCTTATAAAACTATTCAAATAATTATGGCAGAATAATTATTTTTTAACCAACATTGAAACGATCTAGGCCGTTGATCAGATATTGAACGGTTTAAATTTTCTGCAACCAATCATGTGCACATGCACGTTATGATAATTGTGTAATTCATTGTCCCTTCATGAAAAAACTACACTGATATTACGTTGCAACGGGAGATAAAAACATAGGCGCACAAAGTTTTCCTTGGCATAGTGGTGACACCACATTAGATGATGCTAGATGCGATGACAAAGTGGATGCGATGACAAAGTGTGTTACAATTGGTACCTATTGTTGGCGTGATTTATAAATTATTAATAAATAAGAAAAAGATCAATGATACATATTGTGGGACCGATTGCAACATAAGATGGGGCAACTTATCTAGGCGACGTATAACAGAGTAGGATTCTTTTATCATGTTTTAGCAAATAAAGTTTTGGCATACCAAATAGGCTGGGGAAAAAATCTTAAAATGGCAATAAAGCAATACACATCCTAATGGAGTGGTATCATGGATCAGAAATACGCACCAGTCAATCTACACAAACTGATGTATCACAAGTCTTGGTGAAGATTATAACATAGATGTCGGGGATGTGACCCCGGGTACCCCAAAGAGTTGGTTTAACCGAGGTACTAAAAGAGATAAAAGCTGGATTTATTGAGTAGAAGATAAAGAAAAGGCAAAGAAAGCACCCTGGCCGGATCTGGCAGTGCATAGTCCGAATCAAACAATGCTGGACCGAATCATCCAGGCCGAATTCTCCTGCTATCCGGGTCACTCCACTGCACTTCGGTTTGGGTCCAGCTCCGCTAGGGTGGGCCGAGATGCTCACTGACTCGGTTTGGGCCGAATTAATCCTAGCCTCGGATTGGGCAACGCAGTACCACAGCCCCGGATGGGCCGGCCTGCTTACCTCGGACTGGGTCACATCTTGGATCGGGCTGATATCTCGGAGCAGCCCGAGATGGTCTCAACCGAATTGTGTGGCATCCGTTCGGGCCTTGCACTGAGATCGCCGGAGCCTTTCTTCATCGACGTGCTACCTCGGCTGGCTGCTCCTCCAACGTACCCTCCAGCTGGACCGAAGCCTGTTTGAACCAGGCAGGCCGCATGGGCTGGCCGAGGCCTGTTAAGCTCGGGGCTGACCGAGGCCTACGCATCTTGGATCGGGCCGAGGCCGGATCGCTGGGGAGTGACCTTCGACACCATTGCTTCGGTTAAAGCAGAGGAACCTCTCTGTGATCCGGTTAGTGGAATTCGGGCGGGCCGGGTCTTCTCTCTCGGTTTGGGCTATGTTCCCAGAGCTCAGCTGGACCGTATCTAGCGAAGCCCTTCTAGCCGGATGATCTTGGAGCCGAATCAACTCCAGTGTGCCATGCTGCACCTCGGCTACTACCTCTACCCGGATCATCTCCACCGGCTTTACTTCAACCAGGTCATCTCCGCCGATGCCGGGACACCCTTATCCGAATCATCATAAATATCTTCGGGAGAGGATAAGAAGAGGACGTGGAGATTCCGAGGACAACAGCTAGAAGACAAAGGCAAGGACAGCATCTACCGGAGATGCCGGAGACAGGAGCTAGGAGACAAAGAAGCCCATCCCATCGGAGTCAACTCAGTGAACAGTGCACATCTACAGTGTTCTTTGTCTTTGTCCCCTTGTCCCTCACATGTCCCTGGGCACCTAGATAAAGGGCACCAGGGGGAGAGGAAGAGGGACGCGCGCATACAGGCATAGCCCCTGGGCTCTCTCTTCTTCCTCTTGCTCACTGGAGCTTTCTTCCTCCTTGAGTTCCTCTCCATGGCTAGATCTTCACAGCTCGAGGAGCACTTGTACAAATCATATACAAAGAGGAGAATACACCGAGTAGGCTAGTGCTGCAGTAGGGGTTTTACCTCCTCACGAGGGCCCCAAAGCAGGGTACATCGTGTGTGCTTTGTGTTCTTGCGGTTCTTGTTCTTGTTCTTGCTTGTTCTTCGTGTTCTTCGTGTGTTCTTCGTATGCGACTCCATCGCGCAATCCCTCCCCGAAACCACAAGCATCTGTTCGGCCCCAGATTAAGCCTACCCCTAGGCATCTGCGTGTTCCCACCACGACAGTTGGCGCCCACCGTGGGGCTGATAGTGGTGCTTGTTGGGTTAATTTCGGATGGGATCTTCATCATCAACGCGGGGACTCAACATCGCCATTGTCCCCGCGCTCTAGCTTGACATCATAGACAGATCCGTGGTGTGAAAAGTGACTCGGGGACTCGACTTCGGCATCGTCCCCGCATGTTGACTCATTTTCGAGTTGGATACAGTGCGAATCCAAGCTGTTCTGGAATCCGAATCAAGTTTTGGCATATTCTGGAATCCGAATCAACTTGGCAATCCGAATCAAGTTTCGGTAATCCGAATCAAGTTTTGGCAAGTTTCGGTAATCCGAATCACGTTTTGGCATGTTCTGGAATCCGAATCAAGTTTTGGCATATTCTGGAATCCGAATCAACCTGGCAATCCGAATCTAGTTTCGGTAATCCGAATCATATCTTGGAAATCCGAGTCTATTCTGGGTATTCATATTGGCATTAGCGTCTTCCTCGACTTCTTCAACAACCTGGCCTTGTAAGTATCGTTTATATGTCTGCTTTATGCTTCTGCGTAGTCTCAAACAGTACTCGGGGACTGCCCCCTCGCTTTTTGTCTAAGTGTTTTACCCCGGACAAGATGTCTTGACCCGGGGACTGGGTAGCCAGTCTGTTTTACACCGCCTCCTAGATAAGAAAAGTGACTCGGGGACTCGGTTGAGACCGAGTCTAGTTTTTTGTGCATAGTATCTGCTGTTAGATTCGTTTTCTATCAAGTGCTATAGCTAGTTTGCCTCGGTTAGTATAATTGTTGTTCCCGTCAAATATTTTTCATGATTTGTATGTTGGACTAACGTTGAAAGGTGACATCGGTTATGTTGGGAACGTTCGCACCAAAGTATTCCAGAAATCCGAGGTGCATGGTAATCCGAATCAATTTGGAAATCTGGGTCATGTCAGTAATCCGAATCGCATTGGCAATCCGAATCTCATTGGAAATTTGGATCATATTGGTAATCCGAATCACATTGGAAATCTGGATCATATTGGTAATCCGAATCACATTGGAAATCTGGGTCATGTTAGTAATCCGAATCACATTGGTAATCCGAATCATACTGGTAATCTGAATCATATTGAAAATCCGGATCATGTTGGAAATCCGGATTGTATTGAAAATCCGGATCATGTTGGAAATCCGGGTCATAATTGAAATCCAAGGTATCATGGTTATATTGGCTATCTCAAAATCATCCAAGGTATCCTAGCATTTCCGGTACTCTCTAGATCGCCGTTTATCTCGGTTTACCACAGTATCACGGTATCATTCCCCATCCCAGATCGCCGTTTATTTCGGTTTGTCACAATATCATGACATCATTCCATATCCCACATCGCTGTTTATTTTGTTTGCCAGCGTATCATGACATCCTTTGTATACCAGATCTTTGTTTATGTTTGTTAGCCAGAGGCAACCTTTGAGATATGTTTTTGCAGGTTAAATGTCAGTCCAGCAGTGGCTGGAGACATCTATGTCGGTATACGCCCAAAGTGGCTAAAACCGGCATTCGGTGTATGTTTATGTAAGTCCAGCAGTGGCTGGAGATATTTATGTCGGTATACGCCCGGAGTGGCTAAGAACCGAGATATGAGTTATGCCCAAAGAGGCCGACATACCGAAATATGTGATATGCCCAAAGAGGCCGACATACCGAAATATGTGATACGCCCAAAGAGGCCGAGGTACCGAGACATGTGTGATATGCCCAAAGAGGCCGAGGTACAAAGTTGTGTGATATGCCCAAAGAGGCCGAAGTACCGAGACAAATGTGATATGCCCAGAGGGGCCGAGATACCGAGACATATGAGATACATACTTGCAGGTTTATGTCGATCCAGCTTACGCTGGCGGCATCCGAGTTCGGTAAAAGCCAGGAGGGCTAACCGACGCGGGCGGCATCCGAGTTCGGTAAAAGCCAGGAGGGCTAACCGACGCGGGCGGCATCCCAATTCGGTAAAAGCCAGGAGGGCTAACCGACGCTGGCGGCATCTCAATTCGGTAAAAGCCAGGAGGGCTAACCGACGCTGGCGGCATCTCAATTCGGTAAAAGCCAGGAGGGCTAACCGATGCTGGCGGCATCTCAATTCGGTAAAAGCCAGGAGGGCTAACCGACGCTGGCGGCATCTCATTTCGGTCAAAGCCAGGAGGGCTAACCGACGCTGGCGGCATTCGTTGTTGATTCGGGTGAGCTCGGTCTACCGGATGTCGCATTTGGCCTGGAAGGCATGGCTAGATGACCGTATTACAAAGGCGCCCATGCAAGCAGGAGGTTGTGCATACGGAGGTTTTTCGTATGATTATTCGTTTTTGTAAGTCTGTGCGCGACTCTGCGAGTCCCCCACAGCCTCGGGGACTACTGTCGGGGATGTGACCCGGGTACCCCAAAGAGTTGGTTTAACCGAGGTACTAAAAGAGATAAAAGCTGGATTTATTGAGTAGAAGATAAAGAAAAGGCAAAGAAAGCACCCTGGCCGGATCTGGTAGTGCATAGTCCGAATCAAACAATGCTGGACCGAATCATCCAGGCCGAATTCTCCTGCTATCCGGGTCACTCCACTGCACTTCGGTTTGGGTCCAGCTCCGCTAGGGTGGGCCGAGATGCTCACTGACTCGGTTTGGGCCGAATTAATCCTAGCCTCGGATTGGGCAGCGCAGTACCACAGCCCCGGATGGGCCGGCCTGCTTACCTCGGACTGGGTCACATCTTGGATCGGGCTGATATCTCGGAGCAGCCCGAGATGGTCTCAACCGAATTGTGTGGCATCCGTTCGGGCCTTGCACTGAGATCGCCGGAGCCTTTCTTCATCGACGTGCTACCTCGGTTGGCTGCTCCTCCAACGTACCCTCCAGCTGGACCGAAGCCTGTCTGAACCAGGCAGGCCGCATGGGCTGGCCGAGGCCTGTTAAGCTCGGGGCTGACCGAGGCCTACGCATCTTGGATCGGGCCGAGGCCGGATCGCTGGGGAGTGACCTTCGACACCATTGCTTCGGTTAAAGCAGAGGAACCTCTCTGTGATCCGGTTAGTGGAATTCGGGCGGGCCGGGTCTTCTCTCTCGGTTTGGGCTATGTTCCCAGAGCTCAGCTGGACCGTATCTAGCGAAGCCCTTCTAGCCGGATGATCTTGGAGCCGAATCAATTCCAGTGTGCCATGCTGCACCTCGGCTACTACCTCTACCCGGATCATCTCCACCGGCTTTACTTCAACCGGGTCATCTCCGCCGATGCCGGGACACCCTTATCCGAATCATCATAAATATCTTCGGGAGAGGATAAGAAGAGGACGTGGAGATTCCGAGGACAACAGCTAGAAGACAAAGGCAAGGACAGCATCTACCGGAGATGCCGGAGACAGGAGCTAGGAGACAAAGAAGCCCATCCCATCGGAGTCAACTCAGTGAACAGTGCACATCTACAGTGTTCTTTGTCTTTGTCCCCTTGTCCCTCACATGTCCCTGGGCACCTAGATAAAGGGCACCAGGGGGAGAGGAAGAGGGACGCGCGCATACAGGCATAGCCCCTGGGCTCTCTCTTCTTCCTCTTGCTCACTGGAGCTTTCTTCCTCCTTGAGTTCCTCTCCATGGCTAGATCTTCACAGCTCGAGGAGCACTTGTACAAATCATATACAAAGAGGAGAATACACCGAGTAGGCTAGTGCTGCAGTAGGGGTTTTACCTCCTCACGAGGGCCCCGAAGCAGGGTACATCGTGTGTGCTTTGTGTTCTTGCGGTTCTTGTTCTTGTTCTTGCTTGTTCTTCGTGTTCTTCGTGTGTTCTTCGTATGCGACTCCATCGCGCAATCCCTCCCCGAAACCACAAGCATCTGTTCGGCCCCAGATTAAGCCTACCCCTAGGCATCTGCGTGTTCCCACCACGACAATAGACAATATAATGCCTTTTCTCTCTAAAACGGATACAGTACGTATGTTTTCTTGAAACTATCAAAAAACAGTATTATATTCTACTTTGAAAGCACATGAGAAATACCTGCACATGCAGCATATGCCTCTACCTGAATCTATCTTTTAAAAGCCTGAGCTCATACCTGCATGCACTGAAGTCTACCAATAGTTGCCGCACCAACAGGCAGTCAGGCACCATCCCTCCACTGATGGAAGCGGTTGGCATCCTTCAGTATGGTCTCCCTCACGTGCGCCTTGGCAACCATCTTGATCGTGTCATGGAAGTCGCCGCACCTCCCTACGCGCAAGTACATGTTGCCATGTTGATATAGTATGACGGTCACTGCTTCCGTCGGATCCAGGCATCCAGCGTCCACACCATCTCGATCACGTTCTGGGGAAGCTCCGCGTTCCAGCCCGTTCGGCACGCGCCTACCACATCCTGGCGTCTAGCCTCATCTTGCTCCAGCTGAGCAGGTCCACGGCCGGCCTCATCAAGCCTCCCGACTGGGCCTAGGAGTAGGAGCCTAGGAGGTCGAACATTCACGCGTAGTGGTTCGGTCCGGGCCCTACGCTGCGTGCTCTGCCTGCATGGACCTTATTGATTCTGACCGGCTTCAACCAGGAAGCTACCTCCATGAGCATCGCCATCTCAGATCTCCCCCATACCCCCATGGCGCAAGACCATCGTGAAACGGAGACGTGAAATATGGGGACAGGAGGAGCATGTCACAGCCGGCGGCGACGGCTCGTCTCCCTCCTCAGTGGCATACATATCCAGTTCCGACGTGTATAACGGCTTTGTCTGCTACTCCTTGTTCCATTAAAGCGAGCGGGAGCTTGGTCGACTGGAGATCTAAATCGAGCAGGATCAGGTTCGGGTGGGGAGCAAGAGATGTAATAAGAATCGGAAATCAAAGCAAATCAGCGATGCGTGTTGAGGTCGGCCCACACCAGCGATCGATCTGGTAAAAAGAATAACGTACGAAACGAAAAAAGCCAAACCCCTGACAGGCCGCGCCCATCGCCGTCGCCAAGGCCACGCATCCAGCCAGCTTCGCCGACCGCGCCCGTCGCCGTGCTCCTGCCTGGACGCACCTGCCTGGTTGGCTGTCCTCGTCACCGTCGCCGAGGCCGCACTCGCCCGTGTACTCGACCGCTCGCCTCCCGGACGGCCACGCCCATCCCCATCACCATCGCCAAGGCGTACGTTGGCGACGGACCAAGGAAGAAGAGAGAAGAAAAAGTCTAGTCTATTGAACCAAACAAATTCTTTTTTGGTGGTAGTCTTGTAATTATCACGAAACTGAAAAGGTTTAGAGCGATCTGGATCGTTGATTTAATGTACGGCTCAGATTTAATGTATCAACATAGCACAACACAAGTTTGCTCTTTTAATAGTAGTATAGATGAAGTTGCCTACCGCAATTGTGAAAATTGACTCAACGCACCCCAAAGTTGTTTACCATTGTTACGAAGTTGTCTCAACTCACACCAAAGTTGTTCCGCGTCGTACCGGAGTTCCTGCTAATTGTTGTGGAGCTGCTTACCCCTGCTGTGAATTTGGCTCGTCGCCCCCCAAAAATTGTTTCGCCGTCCACAAAAGTTGCTTTGGCGCCCACACAAGTTCCTTCTGTGCCCACAAATGTTGATTCGGCGCCCACAAAAGTTGTTTCGTCGCCTACAAATGTTGCCTCGGTGCCCACACAAGTTGCTTCGGTGCCCACGAATGTTGTTGCGGCGAGCAGAAAAGTTGCTTCGTCGACCACAAAAGTTGCTTTGTCGCCCACCAATGTTTCTTCCTCAACCACAAATGTTGCTTCGATGCCCACAAAAGTTGCTTCGTCGCCCACAAAAGTTGGTTCGTCACCCACAAATGTTGCTTTGGCGCCCACAAATGTTAGCAACTACAACACCCTAACGGGGGTGACTGGTTAGGGTGTTGCTAACGCCGTTCTGAATCTAGTTTCTTTGCCGCACATAAAGTTGCTTCGTAGCACACCAAACTTGTTTCGTCGCCCATATTAGTTGCTTACCATAATTATGAAGTTGACTCAACGCACACCAAAATTATTTCGCCTCGTACATAAGTTGCTGCTTTTATGTGTTGTGAAGTTGCTTATCACTATTGTGAAGTTGTCTCATCCCACGCCAAAATTGCTTACCGATGTTTTGAAGTTGCCTCTCAAGGCACCCCAAAATTGTTTTGTTTCGTACCAAAGTTGATTTTAGTCGTTATGGAGTTGCTTACCCATGTGATGAAATGACTCGTATAGCACATCAAAGTTGCTTATCTCTGTTGTGAAGCTGGCTCAACGCACACCAAAATTGTGACGCCTCGTATGAAAGTTGCGTTTACTTGTTACGGAGTTGCTTACCGCTATTGTGTAGTTGCCTCGACGCACACCATAGTTGGTTCGCCACATACGAAAATACCGAAAAGTTTGCTTACCGTACAACTTTGGTATGGCGCAAAACAATTGAAAGCAACTTAAGCGCATCCGCGGTTTTTGGAGGAGTTGAGCTCTCACGCTACACGACAAGCCACCCACCCCACTGAATGCGGCGTACAAATTCGATTTTCTGTCGCGACCGCCTGCGCTCCCGACATCCACCGCTTTGCCAAGGTTCACCATGGGCATTGCACCCTATCTCTCCCTGTCGTCGTAGGATGGCTCTCGCCCGTGCAAGCTTCTCTACCTCCTAATGGTCGATCGGAATTTTGTTCTTCGTAGCGCACAAAGTTGTCATGCACCAAAATTGCTTTGTCGTGCACAAAGTTGTCTACGCCTTATGTAAAGTTGCGTAGTCGCTCTTGTGAAGTTGCGAGAGTACTGAAAATATTGAAGCAAGCTTAGCCACGGTGAAGAATAATTAGTAGCCAGTTGTGTAGATGACCACCAGAAAACTTGCTAATTCCCGTAGGCAGCAACTACGGGGCTGAAATGCAGCCAAATTGCTAGTTAGCGAAGGCAACTTTCAGACTAATGCAGACAACTGCAGATAACTTTTAGGATAAACAAGCAACTTATATCTACATCTACAGCAGCTCGGGTATCGACCTCACGGCCCGCCACTTCAACACGCTGAGGTCTCCCGCCCGCCGGTGCTGTGTCGTGGAGCGGATGAGGACGGGACAAAGGCCGGTGAGGGTATGGCGACCTGCCGGCGGCGCTAGCTCGTGGGTCCGGCGGCGAAGAAGGCCCTGGCAGTGGAGAGCTCGGTGGCGGCCCGACATATGGAGCTAACGCATGAAGGAACCGACGCCGGCGCCGTCCTGTAGCGTCGTCTCGTTGAGGGGAGGATGCTCATGGCCCGTCGACGGCATGGTGGCGCCCCCATGGAATTCGAGCTGAGGGTATAGGTAGGGGGCTACTGGATTGGAACGCTGGCTGCAGGAGGCGGCCACGGAACCATGGCGACGCGGCCAGGAGCTGGGGCGGCGAGTTGCCGGGGGTGGACGGCCGGAGGAGAGTGGGTCGGGCGAGGGTGTGCGAGCTCCCATGGCGGCGGAGGTAGGTCGTGGAGGCGAGATGTTCCAGGCGACTGTGTGGTGGAGCGTGGACGTATCTGTTTGCTACTTTTTGTGGGCGCTCGAAACACCGAACGGGCGCCTGGGCGCTGCCTAGACGCACCCCACAAAGAAATAGAGGACACTAGCAACATCTCAAGGCATACGTCAGAACAAGGCAGAAACGAGGATTAATGACAAATAACCTTCACACTATTGTTAACCTCTCCGAATCGGTGGTCGACATCGAGCGGGACTCGTCGGCCTCATGGCGACCCTGGCGACCTCTGCCCAGATGCCAGCCTCCTCCTCCTCCGGCGGCCCTCCACCAGTCGTGCGTTGGGCCACGACGGCGCCTCCTCCAGTCGCACGCCGCGCCACGCTGGAGCCTCCACCAGCCGTGTTGCCTCCTCGGCGGCAGCTAGGGTTTAGATTTTTCAAATTTCGTTCAAATATTTTATAATTTGCATCGAATATGAATGAAATTTGAATTTCCTTTTAATTTGTTTGATTTCATTAATTTTATTTTGTCTTCGGGGTGCACTGCTATGGGTTGCACCCCAATTGACCGGATACATGTCTGACGCCCACCAATTGAGTCTCAATTGGGGTGCAGGAAACAGATTCAGAGGCTCGGTGGAGATGCTCTTATCCATTATCCATGGCAAAGACATTCCCCGGCTTCATGTGTGGCTCTTCCTGTCCGTGAGTCCGTCCATTCGTCCCCGCCTCCGTCCAAGGAAACACAAAACATTGAGAAGCTTCTTTCTTTCTTTCTCAGAGATAAGACCGAGGAAATGATGCCCGCACGCTACCCGAATCTTTTGATCATGAATGTATGGTCGTCTCAGACAGACCGGCGAAGCAGAGGCTCATTTAAAGCAGCTAGTCACGGTGAGTGAGGCGTTCCAGGACTTGCCCTGCCGCAGCGGCCGCAGAGAAACCTGTAAAGCATATGACATGCCTGTCATCTTCTTCAAATTTTCAAAATTAAATTGTTGCATGCGAATGAATTGTCGTTTTTTGTTGTTTTGCCTCGCCTTCTCAAGATCAATGGTACGCAGCACATAGCTTCGGTGGTTTCTCATTAATTACCAGATTGAGAAGGATCTATGCTCGGGTTGCGCTAAGGTTAAAGAAGGCCAGCACATCGCTCATGCTGATTATGTTCTTCTCATTTTTTTAGATAAAAAGTATATATTAATATCGCGATGATACCAATTACACACAGACTCTGCAACAACGCGTGCTCTAGCGGCCCACGGATGCACACAGCTCAGAATAAAAAGAAGAATTACAAAAAAAAGTCCCGCTACAGTGATCCATTCCTTGTTACAGCAGACCAAACCCCACCAAAACAGTACCGGAAGTCCAACTTCTTCAAAAGCGACGCCTCCAAGAAGGGAACCGTGCTAAATCGCCGTCGTCGCCCTGATCATAGATCATAGGTTTTCACCCCGAAAAAAGTCCACACTTGCAAAAACAATGTCTTCACTAAGACAATTGCCAGGCACAACCAATTAATACCAGACCTTGGGTTTTCACCCTGAAAGTTTAGACTCTGAACTTCTCCTGTGCTGTCGCTCCCTCTTGCCGTTGCTGTTGTTCCAAGTTACGAATCAGCTAGCCAATCCCTCATGCCACCAGGACTGAAACCACCATTGCAAGTACTCAAATCTCAGCTTCCATGTTATTCTCCGCACTCTGACTTCATCATGGAACAAAAGACAAATCCATGATGGCAACAGACTGCAGAGTTTCGCAACGCTACCTCTGAAACCGAACGGCCAGAAAAAAAATGGCTGCGCGCGACCGAATCCCACCCGATCCGTCAATCTCCAGGCTTGATTTGCCCAATGGAGTTCGTCGGCGGAGCCTTCCGGAACTCGACAATCCGGCCATATCAATGAAGAGCTGCATCAAGTAAATCTCCGTCTTGGTGTTTAGAAAGATCCAGGACTGCCACCTTTATTTAAACCGAGCCGACGAGACTGGTCGGTGTGGATCCAACCCGCCGTCGCCTGACCGGCCGCCGGCACCGCCTCGGTGCCAAGCCACCGGCTCCACCAGGCACCTCGGCGCCGCCTGCCGCCATGGAATCGAACTTCAAGCCCGCACAGGCCCATCGGCCGTGAGCCAGCCCGAAGCTCTCATCGACGGCAGCAAGGGCGTCACCGCCGCGCAGAGACTGCGTCCTCCTCCGTCGTCGCCGGTATGCGCTTGCTGCCGGAGAACCGCGCCACCTCGCTGCCATACCGCCCCGCAGCCATGCGCGCCGCCGTTGTCAGGAGAACCGCCGCCGCCGCGCGAAGGAGAAGGCCCCGCCGCCATTCCCCAAGCCTTGCCCGCGGAGACGCCGGCGGCGGCGGGGAGAGGGAGCTGGCGAGATGCCGCCCGAGCCGCCTAGGGTTAGGCGACGCGGGGCCGAGTCGATCTGTTTTCGTGTCTTTATTTCCTATATGATGTGTGTTCTTCTCATAGCTATCCCACTACCAAAAATTCTCATTTTAGACCAATTCGCTGATCAAATCGAGTGTTCTTTCTTATGATGGGAACAAAATGAATTGGCATGACCAAAACTCATGCCACCACTTGGTTCGAACACAACAATAAATGGGAGCTAAAATGTTCAGTTCAGACCATTGCCAGATAATTAGATGCTGCTGCTTCGCAATTTCTCTGACCCACTCGCAGACATATGTTTCGATACGCAAACTTGTCTTTCTTTTTTAGCTTAGGACAACTATAACAAAGATTTTCCTAAACTGCAAACATCAGTGCATCACTTCTCTCATCGGTCTTGTGGCCCTTGAAAAACGCCCCTCGCGTCGCTCCCCCAGGCGGCGCCAGGGGAGCAAATCGCGCCGCCCAGCGTCTCCCCTCCCTCCGGCTTCCCCCGCCGCTGCCGTCGCCGGCCTCGTCCGCGGCGGTGGCAGCGCCCCCCGCTGCTAAAAGGTAGTCGGGGAGGCTCCTCTTCCGTGGCTTGGTGGAGGACCGGCCCGTGGGGGCGGCGGCGGTCGGGGCTTGTTCTGGACGCCGAGCCGGCGGGCTCGGGTGCTGGTGGCGGCCGGCGGGGTGGTCTGGCGGCGGTGTGGCGCGGCGGGCGTCTTCGGCGCGGATCCCTCGCGCTCATGCTCGCGTGCGCGCGTCCCCGGCCCTGTCGGGCTCGATCTGGGCCTGGCGGGCCCGTGCGGACGGCGCGGGCGGCGTGCGAACGGCGGGGAGCTTGGTGGGCGCAGTAGCACGCGCGTTGCGTGTTGCTGGCGAGGGTGCGTGGTGTGGCTGGGCTGCAGCGGCGCCATGGCGAGGGAGGAAGCCGGGGCGGCGGCCCCGGATCTTTTCGCGCGGCTGCAGTGGTGCAGTGGGCGTGCGGGCGTGCGGCGGTCGGCGTGGCTGCTTGGGGCGGCGTGGCGGCCGGGTTGGTGGTGTCGGCTCTCCTCCCGGCGTGGTGCCCGGAGGTGCTGTCCGTCTTCATCTAGATGCCTCCGCGCGGCGCGGAGCTCCGGGTGCAAGATCGATGGTTTCGTCGCCTCCAACTCTGGAGGTAGGGTGGAAGCGATGCGGCATGGTTGTCTGCATCTCCGGCTGTTGCTTAGCCGGACGAGAGGATGCCGGGGCGGCGGCTCCGGGGCATGGTTGGCGCGGCGACCACCGTGGCGTGAGGTGTTGCGGTGGCTGCGGCATGCGGTGTTGGTGGACTGGCCGGTCCTCGATGGGCGGTGGTGGTTGGTGAGGCTTGCCGGCGCCGGTGGTGGTGGTGTGACGGAGGGTGTGCTTGGAGCTGGGGTGAAAACCCCGTCTCGGTCTGCACCGTGGCTAGTGATGGCGGCGGCTGTGGCCGTCGTTTTACCTTCTTGGAGGCATCGCTGATATGTTGCAGCCCCCTCATGCTCCGTTCCAATCGGTGGTCCAGCTCCGGGGGAAACTCTTGACCTTGTGGTCGGACGATGATGGCGCCCTGGCGTCGTTTCCCTCTTGAGGGCTTCGTCTTTGGAGCTGGATTTCGGCAAGAGGGACCAGTGGAAGGCCGAGGTGTTCGCGTTGAGGCTTCTGTGGCGACGATGATGATGATGAGCGATGTCGGAGACGTGGCTGTGGCTGCGGTAGTCGGCTCTTCTCCGGCGTGTCCTTGGGGTTGCCTCGGCGTGTCTTGTTGCTGTGAAGTCGAAGCTGCTGCGGTGTTCCCGGTGGTGTACGATGACTGGCGACAGATGTTCCTTTCGGCGAGTTTCCACGGCGCCAGCCTGCCTGGTTCTCCTTCGTAGCTCTTCTTCAGAGTCGGAGCTGCGCCGCCTTTGCGCTTTTGGGGGAGCTGTCGCAGCTCCCCGGAGGGTTGTTCTTTGTGTTGCGGTGGGCGTCTTTTAGGCCGGGGCGGCGGCCCCGGATGTTGGTACGACGTCCGTGGTCTGCGAGCAGCTCTCCCTGGGCAGCTTGGGCTGCGGGTGGCTGGTTCGTGCGGCGTTGTGGCTCGGTTGCGAGCGGTGCTTTGTCGGGACGGCGGTCCCGGAAGGGGGTGCTGGCGGCGACGCTGTCGGGGCTGCTTGGGCAGCGGCAGCAGCGGTTGTCTTTTAGGCCGGGGCGGCGGCCCCGGATGTTGGTTCGGCGGCCGTGGTCTGCGAGCGGCTTACCTGGTGCAGCTTGGGCTGTGGGTGGCCGCGTCGTGCGGCGTCGTGGTTTTTTTCGAGGTTGTGGGGCTTCGCCCCGTAGGTTGTGTTGTGTTGTGTTGTTGTATGGTTTTCGCCCGGTTTCTTCCATAATAAACCGGGCACCTTCTGCTTAATAAATGGTGAGGCAAAGCTTTTGCCTCGGTTTCGAAAAAAAAAAAAAAAAGATTTTCCTACTGAAACATTCTACCAGTGTCTACTAAAACACTCGATCGAATGCTCCAGAATCACCACCACTGTAAAAAGTTTATCATTTTAGAGGCCGGGTGCTACAAACAGATCTAGTAGATGTCCAAAACCGGGCTTGAAAAATAGTTTAGAGGAGTCTGTAAAGTGCCTTCTTTTGGCCTGCAAATCTAGCGATCAAAGAGAGAAAATACATGCCCCTGAATCGGCTGTGTCTAGCACGCGGACAAATAATCCCCCACATGTCTTCACTTCCGCGAGACCAACATTTAGTTTTTTCTTTTTCAAAATGAAAGTTGAAACCCCAGGCTCTGCATCAAAATGATACACACAACCTTACCAACCAACACGCAGCTTCCGCATCCGGCCCTTTCCTGTAGCCGTCACGGGCACCGAGAGGATCCAAGGTCTCATTTCCTACATCGCCACACCCCTCGACATCCGTTGTGGCCACAGCTGATTTGTGAATTTTTATATATTTATATTCTCGGCAACGCGACCTTCAAAACGAGACCAACGTTGAATACTTTTTTGAAAAGTTCAGATTTTGCAATTTCAAACTTGATGAAAACATCAATAGAACCGTTTACGGTTAGGATTCACCATAAGACTTTGGGGCCTTATTAAGGATTGGCTTGGATTGCATTACTTTGACCTTGCTCAATGGCAACTCAATTGATCCATTTTTGGTGGTCCAACATGACAAATAAAAACCTCTTTGGCTTCCGTCATCTTCCTCACATCTTGGGATACTTGGAATGTGCGCAATGCTCACGTCTGCAACAACAAGCATGCCCCTTTCCCACTTCCAGTGAAGATTAAGTTTGTGGAAACCTTTGGGTGCTCATGGAGCGAAACGTTCAAATGATATAATAATGTCAAGAGTGGTTCCATATGTAACCTTGCCTTTTAATTTCTTGAAACTCTTTTCACAATTATTTTGGGGCAAAACACAAATTACCCCCGTTTAAAAAATCACTTTCTTAATTTGGTCAAAGTCAAGTTTATAAAGTTCTACCAAGCATATTGAAAAAGACAAACATCTACAATACCAAACCAATATTACTAAATAAACATTAAATATACTTTCTATTGCATGCCTTGGTAATATATGATTGATCAAACTCTTAATTTTTTGACTTTAAGCAAACGACGCGAATTAATATAATGGTATTAGTTCCAATACTTGAAAATCAGTTTCTCTTCAAAGACGTACAATATTGGGAATATTTTGAAAATTCATCCAGATGAACGATCCATATAAAACATATTTTTAATTCGATAATTACGTATAATTTGTTCTAAATGGACCTTCAGCAAACTTTCATCCACTAATGGCCCCTCGAAAAACTTTCAACCAAATATGACACCCTCATAAAATGCCGCTGCATTAGGCGCCTTGATAATGTTAGAGGCTCTGAGAATTTCTGAAGAGGCCATTATCGTTGGCTTATCTGAACGAGACTCGGAAATGCAAAACGCGGCCAAGTCATTTGAAAGAAGCCATTTGATATGGCGTATTTTGCATCCTCATAGTCTCTGAGATTTCTCCACACACTCTGAAAATTAGAATGCGCAATTTGTGGCGTTTTGAACAATCTCAGAGGCTCTCAGATTGTAAAAACGTCATATCAAATAGGCTTATTTCATATGAGTTAGCCGTTTTTCTTTATTTTTCAGTTTCAGATAAGCCAAAACGATTGGCGTATTCTGACTGCGTAATGTTACATCCAAACTGAAATCATGTGCTCCAATGTCAGTCTGAGACTCTGGATTGATTGATGGGAAGGAGGGTCTTCTGGGACAGAGAAAAGATGCGAGAGATGCTGCCAATATCAGTGTTGATCGATGGGATACCTGAAAACGCATAGTTTTTTCTACAGCACTAAATACACATAGTTTATTGTTCGAATACATGGAAATACAAAATGCTTGGCCAGTGGATTGGTAGGATTTCGGATCTCAAAGCGAATTAAGGGTGGGCGTGTGTACGTGGCATACATTGCACGCTAGAAATGCATTATTTCTGCCCACCAGGCACACCTCGCTCTCATTATCCAGCCCTATATATATCAATGCTCTGGACTCTGGTGCATGGAGTCGGTAGCTAGCACAGCCACAGCCTTCAGGGTCATGGAGTCCGTTGCCACCTTTAAGCGAGGTGGAGCTGCAGTCGAGACGCAGCCGGGTACTAGGCGAGGTGGGGCTGCCGCTGTCGCTGTGGTGGCCGAGATGCGGCCGGGTTCCCAGAGAGGTCTGCCCGGATACGGCGATACGGATACGGATACCGATACCGCGATACGCCGATACGTCGATTTTTCAAAAACACGGATACGGGGATACATGTATATATATATAATAAAATTAAAAATATATATAAATTAGTGATTTTTCATACGAGAATGAGAATTACTAGTAGTATATAGGAGTATTCGTGACTTTCTGTACATGCCTGCCACTTCCGATCATCATTTGGAGGAATACATGAACAATATTCAACATGTGGACTGCATTTGATCGAGGTGGATAGCAATGCATCAAGTTCCATGGAGGCGTTCTGTATCCTCATGTATCCGATACGTATCCCGTATCCGATACGTATCCAACCCGGATACGCGACTTTTCAGCCGTATCCGCGCTTCCTACTCTGGCTACGGCCGGAGCCGTGAAGGCCGAGAAGAAGACGGGGGTGCCGCCGTGTACTCAGCGTGGTGGAGCTTCCGCCGGAGCCGTGAATGCCGAGGAGCGGCTGCGTACTCGTGGCCGAGCTACCGACGTCGTGGCGGAGACGGGTGTGCCCCCGGGTACTCAGCGAGGTGGCGTTGCCGCCGTCGTTGAGGCTGCTGAGGCGCTGCAGGGTGCTCGGCGAGCTGGACCTGCCACGGTCGACGTGGTGTCCGAGGCGCCGGAGTTTACTGGGCCACCCGGTGGAGCAGCCGCTGTCGTCGTGGGTTCCGAGACGCGGCCGGGTTCTCGGCGAGGTGGAGCAGCTGCCGAAGCCGTGGAGGCGGAGGAGCGTCCTCGTCGTCGTCGCCGTTACTGTTCTAGGCCTCTCCCATCGTATCGTCCGCGACGACTAGACGTTTCCTGCAGCTCCAGGGTGGCCAAGGTTGCTATCCCTTGCCATGGTGTGTCTCCTACTCTCACTTCCCTCCTCTGGTTCTTGAAAGAACTTCCACTCCAATTCTTTGTCTTTTATTTCTTCTGCCATTTTCGTTGAATCTGACCACCGTGATTCTCCTCTGTGAAACCAGGGCCGACGTTGCTGCTTGGACCTTCTTTGTGGCTTCCTCTGCTAGTTCTATCATCTTGTTGCACTGTCGTACTCGCTTCGCCTTCAAATCCGTGCAACTTTGAGTTCACAAGCCTCGCGGCTATATCATGTAGTGAGTCCCCTATGTCTCCAACAGGGTCATGCTGTGAAGCTCTGATATTCGCCATAGACCAAAAACCTGATTTTGAGCAGGGTAGAGGCCTATGTTGCCTATGCCAGTATGTGAAGAAATTTCCTCTACTTCCATTCGACATAGCCTATACTTATCGTGTGTGTCAAGGAAAAGATGCATCCCGAGTTGTGCCCTTTTTTGCATCTGCACGCATACCAGACTGCAATGGTGAGTACGTACGTAGGGCTAACTACTTTTATGTATTTATTATTGCACTCAGTAATATACTTACCTGATATACTACTACTACCTCCGATCCATATTAATTGGCTCAACTTTATCTAGATACGGATGTATCTAGTTAAGTGTTTAGACTAGATGCATCCGTATCTAGACAATGTTGAGTCCATTAATATGGATCGGAGGAAGTACTATATTTCAGGACCTTGCTCCCATGGTGATGACAAGCCCCAGCCCCCACCCTCTAGGAGGAAACCCAACAAAGGGACAAAGCTGAGCTCGTCGGCCATCATTGGCATAGTTCTTGGATGCATAGCGGCTGCTGGACTAGGAGTTTACCTCTGCTGTAAGTGTTTTGGTCCAGCTGTCAAGGCTAGGAGATCCCCAGAAACCAGCGACCAGTCTGACGACTCATATCGAGGTGATTACATTTGGTTTGTCTTACCTGCATGCTAGTATATGCAGAGATCGTCTATGCCATAACACAACTCAAATATATCTGCAGGTGCAAATGTAGAGATGACGTCGCAACCTGCGCGCTCCTCGTCGGCGCGGAACTCTACGTCGCAGCTACTGTAGACATGGTTTATCCTTGTCGGCATATCTATTCCTCTACTCCTAGCTGAATAACTTGTATCCTAGTTGTACTCTGTCTAGTGCTGGATATCTGTAATGACTCTCCTGTCCAATAGGACTACTACTCTCTACTCCTACCTGAATAACTTGTACTCGTAGTTGTACTTTGTGTAGTGAGATATCTGTGATGATTCTCCTTTTCAATAGGACTGCTACTCTCTACTCCTAGCTAAATAACTTGTAGTCCTAGTTGTCCTTTGTGTGGTGAGTCCAATTTACTCTGCAGTCTCTGCTACATTGGGAAGTCCTCTTAAACTGGCACGTCCAGAGAGCGTTAGCAGCATATATATCCTTCTCCCTCTCAATCTCTCACCAAAGTGACCTTTAAGCTGATACTTTTGCCTACCAAATGATAAACTACAACGAATGTTGGATCGAATAATTCTTGCACCCACAATAAAACAGAATGCATGGACTCCCAGCATCTCGCTATCCATACTCGATTTGGACTCGTAGCATCTCGCTACCCATTTACCCGAGGGCAGGTCCGAGGAGCAAGAAGAGCACAAACAGAGAAGGGAGAAAGCTGCCTCCATGGTCACAAAAGTAGTTAACCCACAAAGGCACAAACAGGGAACGACTTCCACAAATCAGGCGCTTCATGAGAGAAAGCGAGTAAATTAAGCCAGCAAAATAAAATCAAATTTTGCAGTACAATGACCAAAATGAGACATCCAGATGATTTTTTTTTAGATAAAGGATTTTATTACTTAAGAGTTTTAAGCATTACACCCGGCATCTGCATAACTAAGATGTACACAGCCACAAGTTTACCAGTACTCAATTCGGCAAGAAATAAAAAGGCGAATTACATATCAAAATGAGAAATTTTAGATCCGCCTAAGATGCTGGTAGGTCTATCCGGAGTCTATGTTGTCATCCATGTCCGGAGAATAACTCCCTGGCCGCATCCTCCAGCCTCGACGCCACCTCCAAAAATAAATCCCGGTGCTCCACACGCTGCAGGGCCGCCCATGCTCGTAGCTTAGCTGTACACCGATAGATGACCTGCATAACAGAAGCATTTTTATCGTTAAAAACCTTGTCATTTCTACATAGCCACAGCGACCAAATAACAGCAATCGCGCCCATCCCACTGAAGAGTTTAAACCTAGGATCCACGCCATTTAACCAGTTGCCAAAAGTATTTGCAACAGTGCGCGGTGGATGTAAGGTAGAACCTATCTGGATGGCTGACCATATAGACCTGCAGAAACTCGCATTGGAAGAATAAGTGTGTAATAGTCTCGTCATGATGACAGAAGACGCACTTTTTACTTCCGTGCCAATTACGCTTGGCAAGGTTGTCTTCTGTAAGAATTACTCCTCGACGAAGATACCACGCAAACACTTTAGTTTTTAGCGGTATCCTCATCTTCCAAATTTTGTTATTATTCCTACTATCGACTGGAACTTCGGGTAGAATTACTGCTATGTACATAGAATCAACCGAGAATTTACCATTCTTCGTAAGATTCCATTGAAATTTATCTGGACCTTCCGACAATTGAATTGAATCCAATCGAATGAGCAAAGCAATCCATGATGCTTGTCTTGTTCCAAGTAAACTTCTCCTGAACGAAACATCTGGTGGGTAAGTACCCAACACCTTCGCGATCGTGTCGCTTTTGTTTCGTACAATCGAATATACAGCCGGATATTGTTCTTTGAGGGTAGATTGGCCTAGCCATTTATCCTCCCAGAAACGAATTTCCGATCCATCCCTAATTGAGAAAGATCCTTGTGGAAAAAAGAACTTCTTTGTAGCCATAAGGCCTGCCCAGAAGTGTGAATCGCCAGGTTTCCAAAGAATCTGAGAAACAGCTTGATCTCCCACATACTTTCTCCGGAGGAGGGTTTGCCAAACTCTGTCTTCAGACAAAAGTTTAAATAGCCATTTACCTAGCAAGGCTCTATTCTTGACCTCAAGGTCAAGAACTCCGAGCCCTCCTTGGTCTTTAGGGCAGCAAACCACACTCCATTTAGTCAGTCGATATTTTTTCTTCTCACAATCCCCTTGCCAAAAGAATCTAGATCAGAAATAACCCAATCGTTTTAAGACTCCATTAGGCAATTGAAAGAATGAAATCATGTACAGTACCATGTTCGTTAGTACCGAGTTTATGAGAACCAATCTTCCACCCAGGGATAAGAGTTTGCCTTTCCAGCTATTTAAACGTAATCGAAGTCTTTCCTCCACCCTTTTCCATTCAGCATTTGTAAGTCTCCGATAATGAATCGGAATACCCAAATAGTTGATAGGAAATTGTCCATGCTCACAGCCAAAAAGCTCAGCATACAAGGCGGCATTTTCTCGAGCCTCACAAAAGCAAAACAATTCACTTTTATGGAAATTTATCTTAAGACCTGAAAGTTGCTCGAAAGCTGACAAAATCAACTTTAGGTTACGAGCTTTTTTGATATCATGATCCATAAAAAGAATTGTGTCATCGGCATATTGAAGAATCGATAATCCACCATCGACAAGATGTGGAATCACTCCTTCAATTTGACCCTCAGCTTTAGTGCGCTCGATCAAGATAGCCAACATATCAGCCACTATATTGAATAGTATTGGCGATAACGGGTCACCCTGTCTGAGGCCTTTTTTTCGTTTGAAAGTATTTGCCAGTGTCATCATTGACCTTAATGGCTACACTTCCTCCGGAAACAAAGCTATCAATTAACGCGCGCCACTCAGTAGAAAAACCTTTCATCCTGAGGGTATGCTGGATGAAAGACCACTTAACTTTATCATAAGCTTTCTCAAAATCAATTTTAAGAATTACCCCGTTCAACTTTTTCCTATGTAGTTCGTGAACTGTTTCATGTAGGACCGCTACTCCATCAAGGATGTTGCGACCTTGCATAAAAGCCGTCTGAGACGGACGAACCACATGATCTGCCACACTGTTCAGTCGAATCGTAGCCACTTCGGTGAATATTTTAACTAACGTTGAGGAGGCATATAGGTATAAACTGTTGGATCCTTTCTGCCTCGTTACCCTTAGGTAATAAAATTATCTCACCAAAATTGAGATGAAACAACTCTAGTTGTCCATTGTGAAGACAGGCGAACAGTTGAAACAAATAGAACTTGATAACATCCCAAAAGTTCTGATAGAACTCGGCCGGGAAACCATTAGGTCCAGGTGATGTATTATGTTTCATTTGGAAAACCGCCTTTCTCACTTCCTCCTTTGAATAGGGTTTAGTAAGTAGGATATTCTCCTCATCTGAAACCTGGGGTATATCCTCTGTTCGGGACTCATCCAAAGAGAAATTGCCTTCCTCTGGGGCACCGAACAGGCCTTTATAGTAATTTGTAATATACGACTTTAGTTGTTCATGGCCCTCAATCGTTCCTTCATCCTGGACTAGAGAATGAATACGCTTTTTCCTGTGTCTGCCATTGGCAATACTATGAAATAGCGAGTATTCGAGTCCCCTTCTAGAATGAATTGGGCTTTAGAACGTTGATACCATTTTAACTCCTCCTCGCGCAGTAGTTTCGCTATCTGTGCATTGGATTGGCTCTTTAGCTCAATCTCTTGCGCGGACAGTAACCGAACTTCTGCTAAACAACACTAATATCCTTAGACAAAGCATTGCTGTTTTACCCCTAGTAGCAACAGCACATCCACAACCTTAGAACTTTCTGTCACTGTCCCAGATTAAATGGAGGCATGAACCTACTATCTAGCATAAATACTCCCTCTTGGAGTTACAAGCATAAACTTGGCCAAAGCCTACACTAATAACGGAGAGCATGCAAGATCATAAACAACACATATATGATAGATCAATAATCAACTTGACATAGTATTCAATATCCATCGGATCCCAACAAACACAACATGTAGCATTACAATAAGATGATCTTGATCATGATAGGCAGCTCACAAGATCTAAACATGATGGCACAAAAGGAGAAACAACCATCTAGCTACTGCTATGGACACGTAGTCCAGGGATGAACTACTCACGCATCACTCCGGAGGCAGGCATGGCGATGTAGAGCCCTCCGGTGATGATTCCCCTCTCCGGCAGGGTGCCGGAGGAGAACTTCTGAACCCCCCGAGTTAGGGTTGACGGCGGCGGCGACAGCGGATGTTTTCTGGAATAATGGTTCGGTGCTTTAGGGTTTTCGCGTCTGGGGAATTAATAGGCGAAGGGGCGACGTCAGTGGAGGCGCGGGGCTCGCTCCCCATAGGCTGGCGCGGCAGGGGGCCCACCCGCGCCGCCATGTGGGGACGCCGCCCTGCTGCCCCCCTTCGTCTCTCCTTCGGACTTCGTGTACGTGTCGGGAAAATAGGCACCTGGGATTTTGTTTCGTCCAATTCCGAGAATATTTCCAGAACAGCTTTTCTGAAACCAAAAACAGCAGAAAACAGGAACTGGCACTGTGGCATCTTGTTAATAGGTTAGTTCCAGAAAATGCATAAAAATGCTATGAAGTGTGAATAAAACATGTAGCTATTGGTATAAAACTAGCATGGAACATAAGAAATTATAGATACGTTGGAGACGTATCAATCATATATCCAAATATTCAAGTATTACCAAATTTATAAACGTATCAACGTCAATCGAAGTCCATCGGTATAGCTCATGCAACCCTACCGCATCGGAAAAAAACTCGCGTCGCCTAACCCTAGGCGACTCGGGGGCGACCAGCGCCACCGCCCCTCGGCCCTCCCTCCCGTCCCCTTCCTCTCTGTCGCCGCCAGAGGTCTCGTCGGCCTGAGCCCGGGCTGGTGACGGCGGCGGCGGCGGGGCTTCCTCCGCGCGCAGCTGTCGGGCACATCTTCGGCGGCTGCAGCGGAGCGTGGCTCGGCCGTGTGGCGACGGCGAGGTGGTTGCTGGATCCCGGTGGAGGCGCAGCCGACAGTGACCGAGGAGGCCCTACTACCTCGCGACGGTGCCGCCCCTTGCAGACGCGGTGGCGAGCAACAGCCAGTTCAGGCCTACAGAGGCCTCAGGCAAGCTCTTTCGCCCGTCGGCAGCAGGCTGGTGCGGGGCGCCTAGTGTTTCCGGCTGCTGGGCACCAAGGTGGTGCCGGCGGCTGGCAAGACGGCGGTGGGCTGGATCTCCTCCGTTCAGCCCCTGTTTTCAGGTGCTCAAGGTGAATAAAGGAGCTGGTCCTAGGGTTCTTCTGGCATCAAGGTTGCAATCTGCCGGATGCCTATACCGATTGATCTGTCTGGACAGTTGTGTTTCGGAAGGCTCCGCCGGCGAACTCCACTGGGCGACAGATTGCTGGATCAGATGGTATTCGATCGTGCACACGCATGTTTTTCTCTGATCGTTTGGTTTCAGAGGGAGCGCTTCGAAGCTCTGCTGGCTATTAATATCATGGAGCACGCTTTCTCGTTCCATGGTGCTGGCGGAGAATGTCTTGGAAGGCGAGATCTGAGGACATGCAATGGGGTTTGAGTCTTTGTGGCGATGAGGAATTGGCTAGGTGATTTGTGACTTCGAGCAACGGCATGTATGTGGGGGCGACTGCATAGAAGAAGTCCTAAGTCTTAACTTTCATAGTGAAAACCCAAGTTCTGGCTTTAATTGATTGTGCTTGGCAATGGCCTTGTTTTTTAGAGCGAGGACTGTCTCCCGGGTCAATACCTGAGATCTATGATAATCTACCGGCTCACCTTGGTTCAAAATATGCAAGCACAGTCAAAGGGACCGAGAGTTAGTTAGATACTACTCTTCTCCAGGAATAAAAGCTCCCATTTTCCACGCAAAAAAACGCTAACCGATACAATTGGCGTTCGGACAACTCCAACACCACAATCCAAACGTACGTAAAATATGTCCACCTTTTGTCCGTTTTGAACGTCAGACGGACACGAAATGTCCGTCGACCGCGTGACCCGCCAATGCACCCAACACATTATTCATGTTTTCTCTCTCTAAAAGTTCACATTATTCATTACATTAAAACTAAAAAACATAACCCTAGATCTAAACTACAGGGCCACCGGAGCACGGCCCGACTAGTTGGAGACTACGCGTCGTCATCGTCGGTGGTGGCGGCGAGATCGATGTAGGCTGGGGCCGGCCATAGCCAGCCTTCCGTCGGTGGTGGACGTCGCTACTGCGGTGGCGGCGTAGGTGTCGGCCATGGCATGGTGGTGTAGGTTGCCATGCCTGCTTCTCATGTTCCGGCTCTCGTGCCCGTGACTGGTTGTACACTAGGGGGCCAGTACGTCCCCGACTCTGGGTCCGCTCGTGGTGACGGTGGTGGTGGCGCGCTGTCGTGGGGTTAACACGGCAGATGTTACCATAGGGTAACTTGTATGTTGGGGCAAGGCGCTCTGGTCCTTCAGGAGATTGTCACGCTCGTTGGGGAAAAGGGTTTACCCAGGTTCAGCCTCTCCATTGGAGATAAAGACCTACTTCCTGCTTCTATGTTATTGATCTCGAGGTCTCGATAACTCGGCTACGACAACAGAGCCGGGTTACGAGACAGGTTACAAGGGTTTCGCTTGATAGCGGTGATATCGAACTAGGGCTAAGACTTCTACCTCTTAGAACTTCAACCTCTAGAACTCATCTATCTACGTTCTGGGAGCCCGCTTATATAGACATCGGGTCTCCCGAACATACAATGAATACCGAGTTACATACGAGCCCGGAGTCCTACTCTAGGTTCTTCTTGACCTTCCGTAGCCTCCAAGTCACCCGGTTCCTTCCTTCACTAGGACTCCAGTTCTTCTAGGTCCTTCCTTCTAGGGACGAGTCATGTTAAGCGCACTAGCCCAACTATAACCCGGCCCACATCTTGTATACTTCACCCGGACCAGGCCTTGGGCCGTCCGACTGATTTCCTTGGTCATGAGTATACCGGGTTATTATCCCCCCAACAGTAGTCCCCAAGTTTGACTTGCATAAGCTCATCTGTTGCTTCACTTGATAATCTTGATCTTGATTTGATTACTCGAGGGTAGCTGCTGATGGGATTATCCAAGTTAAACTCCTGAAAACAAAATAAAGATCATTAACAATGAATGGCCGGGTTATGTTTCAGACCAGCTCCTTTTGGCGGTTCTTTTATAACCCGGCTTTTCTCTCACACTTATCCCTCTGGTCAACGACCAGGGAACATTCTCTGACACATTTTCTCGTATCTTTGACCCATAATCAAAACAGAATCTTATCTCCTCGTTTCACGCTCCTAGGGTTTCACCCCAGGGCTATAAATAGTGGGCCGCAGTAAAAAATGGTTTTACTTTCCACCGCGCCCTCTTCTTCAACCTCTGCCCTTCTCTCTCCTCAGGCTAGGGTTAGGGTTCCTCCAAGCTCACCGCGCCGCCGCCGGCCATCGAAGCTCCACATTGCCGCAACCAATCGCCGGGAAATCAGCTCTGCACCAGATCTCCACAAGCTCCGGTAAGTTTTTCACTCCTGCGCTTTGTTTCCATCTGGATCTTAACTTGCTCTTTCTCGGGCTGTTCTTGAGCTCGCCTTTTTCCATTTCTTTTCTTGCTATTTTCCAGATCTTCATATCTCATGGCACCCAAGGACCCGAGGAAGCTGAAGGCCAAGGCCAAGGCCGGTGATGGCGCCGCCGCATCGGCTTCGAAGAAGATCAAAAAGACCACCAACCCAAATCCAAGATTACAGCAAACTGGGCCAAATCCATGGCTACACAGTCCAAGCTTGAAGAACTGGCTGAAGACGGTGTTCTTCCTCTTCAGTCGGAGATCGATTGGAGAGGGACTGAAGAGAGACTCGGCCCTCCCCGAGGAAGGTGAAGTTATCTGTTTTCTTGAACATGTCACCCGGGGTTTTCGTCCACCGGGTCATCCTTTCTTTAGAGATCTTCTTCATCACTACGGACTCCGGGTCTTCGATCTCACCCAACTCCGTTTTGAACATTAGTAACTACATAGTTCTTTGTGAATCGTACTTATGCACTCCTCCCAGCTTAGCTCTTTTCCTGGAGCTATTCTTGTGCAAACCTCAGCGTGAGCACAAGAATGGCCCCCTCTTGGTCTGTGGCGGTGTTTCTATTCAACGCCGCAAAGGCTCTGCCATGCCTTCTCTAGAACTTCACACCCACGTAAAGCATTGGCAAAAATCATACTTTTACTGTAAAGCCAAGATACCTTCTGGTGAACACCCTTTACCGGGTTATTCGGTCGAGCCCCTCACTCTCAACAGCAACATGAACTCTTTTGCCTCTGACGCTGAGAGAGAAGCTCTCCAGCCTCTCTCAAGAAAATCTCTGTTCTGGTCAAGCACGGACTTCGGGAACCGATCTGATCAAGATGTGGATGGGTTGGCGAATTCAACCCAACAGTATCCGCAAGAAGCTCCTTTGCGATTACTCGGGTCATCTGACTGACTCCCTCCGTTACTCGGAGAAGTCCTATCCCACCACTGCACTGAACAAGGCTATCAAGGCCTTCCTCGCTGAAAAGGTTGAGACAATCAAGACAATGGCCTTCTGCCATTCAGTAAGAATAACCCGGCACCACCAGTAAGTACCGACTGATAAAAATCTCAATAACATATTCTTTCTCAATTGTAAACTGATCATTTTTACTTCTACTTTTTCACTAGGAATCTGATGACTGGTGGCAAGTTGAAACTCCCCCTGCCACTCCTGAGGCAGATGATGATGACGAGGCTCAGTCCTCGAGCGAAGAAGAAGAAGAAGAAGAAGAAGAAGAAGAAAAGAAGAAGAAGAAGAAAGAAGAAGAAGAAGAAGAAGAAGAAAAAAAAAGAAGAAGAAGGTGAACTTGACTCCCTTGGCCACTTCTTCATAAGCTTAATTGAGAACGAAACTCAACCCAATTTATCCACTGATGCCCATTTTATAATACCAGAACCGGCTGAAAAGTAGCCACTCCTTCACCCGGCCATAGCTCTGAAGCCACTGAATCTGCTGCTACCGGGAAAAGGAAGGCTCGCACTATCTGTGCCAAGGTGCCATACTCTCGCATATCCACGAACCATATTCTTATCTTGCTATGCAAAAACTCAACCAAACTCTTCTTCAAAAATCTTCGCAGAATTCTGCTGAACCCTCTACCAAGAGGAGAGCTACTCGGACCTCCCCTGGGAGGATCCTCTTAACCCGGGAATCCCAAACATTCCATCTCCACGCCGTCCTGGTACTTCCTTTTCCAACTTTGAACCACAAAAACATCCCTCTGATAGTTATCCTTTAGCTGGTCAAATCCGAGTTTCTAAATCATATCTCTTACAGCTTCTTCAGGCTCCAGCAACGACCTCCCCCGTGACTTTCAAGTCAATACCGGGTAATACATATACCTTCTGTTACTTGTATTTACTTTCATCAATTTTGCTTTCTTTTGCTTTTCTTATATTATCTTCTTACTTGCAATTTCAGGGCAAAAGCTACTCTTAGTGGTGCTCCAAGCCCTCCCATTGCTGAGAGGATAACTTGGAGAACACCCTGAAAAACACGCTGAGCCGACTCATGAAGACAGACAACTGACCAGATGAATGTTTCTCCTTCTCCTGCTGAAAAACCGACTGATCCAGAAGTCGTGATCACAGGAGCTTGCTTTACTGAGAAGATCTCTCCCTCAAAACTGCAACCAAGTTTGTTGCCTCTGAAGAAGAAGTCCAAGCCGACTGATAAAGGCGAAGCTCCACTGTGCCACATATGGCCATACAAACTTTGAAGGTCTATTGACTGAGTACAACACACTGAAGCTTACTGAGGGCAAACTCGTGGATTCCTTGTCCAAGAACATCAGGTACACATCTTTTCCTCTTCATATCTTATATACCAAACCTAGTCCCCAAGTATCGAGTAAACTGTCCTCAGTCACTCGGTACTTGAAAATATATATCTCTTTCTGCCTTCATTTTGAAAACTTCAGAATATCCCAGTCCCCAAGTTCCAGTTATCAGTCTACGATAACATGGAACTTGTTTTACTTTCTGATTTCAAATCCTCATTAATTCTGTTTCATCATAAATACTTTCAAATCCTCATAACCCCCAAGTTCCGGGTAATATGTTCACATTTTATCTGGAACTTTGAAGATGTGCTACTGAATAACTTGAAAACTTAAAAGACATACCAGTCCCCAAGTGCCGGGTGATCTGCTCTTCAGTCACTCGGAACTTGTATAAATACTCTGCCTGTATATAATTTACTATCAACTGTTCTTTCTTGCCATTGCCGACTGAAATTATTCAGCCCCATGTTTCTAACTTGCTATTCTTTTTTCAGAGGTATGTGTCCCATAATGACCAAGTACTTGCCAAGACCAACCAACTCCTTGAAGTTGAAACCAAGCTGCGCAAGGAAACTGAAGTTCATGCTTCAGACTTGGAGAAAACAATTGAATCTCTAACTGCAGAAACACCAAACTGAAAAAGGAGTTGGAAGAGGCTGGAGATAATACAAGGTCTGCTTTGACAAGATGGTCAGTGTCCAGAAATACTTGGACACCCTGAAAGACCATATCAAGGATATCCTCAATCCACTCATTGGTAAGCACCATCTTTTCACTTTTTCTTCTTTACTCGGCTTTCATATACTAACCCACATCATACTTTTCAGGTGACAAATGCTGCCATCAGGAGATCCTATCCAGAGAAATTGAACTGCTTGAACACCATCATTCGGCAATTCCAGTTTGGCACTTCTGAGATTATGAAGCGTGTTAAGAGCAACTGTGCTCCTCCCCAAGTAATATTCGAGTCCCTGCATCAGCTTTCCACGATCCCGAGTGGTTAGACCTCTGGACGCGCTCAGCATGCCGGGTTGGCGCAATGCGCAGTTTAGCTTAGCCAAAGCCTACAACCCGCGCCTTAACCTGGCTCCTTTTGTCAAAGGATTCCCTCAATACAATGCTGATGGCACCAAGTTTGGGGAAAAGATTCAAGAAATTGCTGCCCAAACCCGGCCTATTGCTTGCAAATGCTGAGAGCCTCATCTTCGGTTTTCCAAGATGCAGTGGATGAGCAACACTCCAATCCCCACTCCTGAACCCGAGCATTTTGATCTATTGGCCAAGCTGAGAGACTCCATTGCAAAGAAGAAGAAAGCTGCAGCGCCAAGTACTTCTACTCCAGTTGTCCCTGCACCCAGCCGTGCTCCTACACGCCAATCATGGAAAAGCCGGCTGATGTTGCTAAGGATACTGCAAAGATCAAGACTGCACAAGCTAAGTCCCAGGCCAAAGCTCCTGAAGATAACCCGGCTTCTGCCGAAGCTGAAGCTGCCAAGGGAACCTCAACCGATAACCCGGCTATCTGAGCCAGTTTTCATGCTGCACTTTTCCTGCAAAACAATTATTCGGCCAATGGGCATTGTAATATGCTCTGAAATACTTTGCCTTTTATTTGATGGTGCGTCTGTGCACTATATGAAATACTCAATATTTTGTAATAACTTATACTTTTTATGGTTTAGATGACCCTTTTGGTTTATCTTTAGCTTCTTATCAGTCGGCTTTCACATGACTTTCTCAGTTGCTACTTTTTCCTTTGCTAAAACAGGGTCAAACTAAGTCCCAGCATGGGCATCATAGTTGATTGAATTAACAAGTAAGCAATCTGGTCATAAAATTGTGAGTAACATCAAACTGATAGGCAAGTTTAACCAAGAACAAAATTAAGGCTTAAAAGCCGGGTCTTAGGATTAAAACTTATGAATTTATAATTCATAAGTCCCCAAGCCCTGGATCAATGTTTACAAGTAAAGGCTTAAACTATGCATCATTACCCCACTGATCTCAAACATCTCTATGCGTGCTCTCTTGGGCAACAGCTATAGGACTTTTTTGCTAAGCACTCCTTTGGGCAAGCTTTATAAACATAAACTATGCATAAAAAGTAAAACAAAAAAGATTTCTTCTCAATACTCTTCTTTATTAAAGATACACCAGCAAGCCGCCTCATTAAAAACCTTCCAGTCCCCTTAGGTACCCTGGTAAGGAAAAGAGCGCGTCTGAAACCTGCTGGGGGTTACATCGTGTGTTACATAACTCGGCCTAGGTTCATGTTCACTAGGTATAATATGGGCGAAGATGAGCAATGTTCCACGGCCGCTTCGTCTCTTCCATAGGAAGGATAGCATGGTCCGTGTTGTTCTCTTCACCTTTCTCTCTCACATCTATCAGATAATATGAACCATTGTGCAATTTCCGACTGATAAGGAACGGCCCTTCCCATGGAGGAGTTAGCTTGTGCATCCCTGACTGATTCTGTCTGAGCCGTAAAACTAAATCTCCTTCCTGGAAAGTTCTTGATCTTACTCGGCGACTATGATAGCGCCGCAAATCTGCTGATAAACTGCGGACCGTTCCAATGCTAACTCACGCTCCTCTCGAGGGCATCAATCGAATCCTCCCTTGCAATTGCATTGCTTGACTCCACATACGCGCCACTCTTGGCGAGTCATGGACTATATCACTCGGTAACACTGCTTCTGCTCCATACACCAGAAAGAACGGTGTACGCTTGGTTGATCTATTCGGGGTTGTATTGATCCCCCAAACCACTGCAGGTAACTCTTTCACCCAAGCTCCATACGCCTTTTCAATCGGAACTCGAAGTCTTGGTTTGATTCCTTTCAATATTTCCTGATTACTCCTTTCTACCTGCCCGTTGGCCTGTGGATGTGCCACCGAAGCAAGGTCTAATCTGATTCCCTTCTCTTTGCAGAATATCTCTGTTTCACCGAGTGACATGTTGGTCCCATTATCTGTGATGATACTGTGAGGATAACCAAACCGACTGATAATTTTCTTCAGAAACGTGACAACTTTGGAAGCATCACAACTTGTAACTGGCTCTACTTCAACCCACTTAGTGAACTTATCAACAGCCACCAAGAGATGAGTTTTCTTGCACGATGTCATCTGAAAGGGCCCCATCATATCAAGACCCCAAACTGCAAACGGCCAAGTGATTGGTATTGTCCTCAATTCCTGAGCTGGCACATGCTCCTGTCTTGCATATCTTTGACATCCATCACATGCCCTAACAATCTGTTCTGCATCCTTGAAAGCTGTAAGCCAAAAGAATCCATGCCTAAATGCCTTGGCCACCAGAGACCTAGATGAAGCATGATGACCACAGTCCCCAGCATGTATCTCTTGCAAAATTTGCCTTCCTTCGACTGATGAAACACATCGCTGATAAACTCCAGAAACACTGCGCTTGTACAACTCACCATCAATTACTGCATAACCGAGTGATCTTCTGACAATTTGTCGCGCCATAACTTCATTACTCGGCAAAATCTTCCTTATCATATAATCCAGATATGGTTCAGTCCACTCAGGAATCTCATGCAACGCTGCTACTAACTCGGAATCTTGATCTGGACTTCATCTTCCTCTTCACCCGGAAGTTGGACTGATGGCTTCCATAACTCGTCCAGGAACACATTAGGTGGAACTGGCTCTCTACGTGATCCCAATCTTGACAAAGCATCTGCTGCCTCGTTTTTCCTTCTATCAATATGATCCACCTGGAATCCTGAAAAGAATCCAGCTGCTTCATCAACAGCCCTTCTGTAAGCCGCCATCTTCTCATCTTTCCTGTCCCAAGTCCCAGAAACTTGCTGCGCTACAAGATCCGAGTCACCAAAACACATGATCCTTTTGATGTTCATCTCCTTGGCAATGCGCAAACCATGTAACAAAGCTTCATACTCAGCAATATTATTGGTGCAATCGAAGTGAATCTGAAGAACATAACTCATCTTATCCCCTTTGGGTGAAGTGAGAACCACTCCTGCTCCTGATCCCTCATACTGCTTGGATCCATCAAAATGCATAACCCATGACTTATAACTCGGCGCCTTGGGTGGTGCCGTGCTTAACTCGGTCCAATCATTGACAAAATCAATCAAGGCTTTGCTGTGCGAGGCTCATACTTGATGTGATAATCACCCATCTCAATCGCCCACTTGGCAATTCTTCCAGTAGCTTCAGTATTGCACACAATGTCTGCCAATGGTGCTCCACTCACCACTGTAATGGGGTGTTCTTGAAAGTAATGCTTCAATTTCCGACTGGCCATGAAAACGCCAAAAACTAACTTCTGCCACTGGGATACCTCTGTTTAGCCGGAGTCAAAACCTCACTGACATAATAAACCGGCCTTTGAACCAGATGCTCCTTTCCTTCTTCCTTTCGCTCTACCACAATAACTACACTAACTGCTCGGGAATTCGCAGCTATGTACAACAGCATGGCTCCTTTGGAGCTGGAGCAGCTAAGATTGGTGCTTTCGATAATGTTTCCTTCAATGCCTCCAGGGCTTTATCAGCTTCCTCATCCCAAACAAATTTATCTGACTTCCTCAAGAGTCGGTATAAAGGAATTGCTTTCTCTCCCAGTCGGGATATGAACCTACTCAACGCAGCCACGCAGCCCGTGATCTTCTGGACTTCCTTCAATTCAGTCGGCTTTCCCAACCTATTGATTGCTGCTATCTTTTCCGGGTTTGCTTCAATCCCACGCTCGGACACAATAAAGCCGAGTAATTTCCTGATGGAACTCCAAACACACACTTTTTTGGGTTAAGCTTCATCTGAAACCTCCTTAAGTTAGCAAAAGTTTCTCTCAAATCATCAATAAATGTCTCAGCCTTCTTTGTCTTGATCACCACATCATCAACATACGCATGCACGTTCCGATCTATCTGCTTCTCAAAACAACTCTGGATGCACCTCTGATAAGTTGCTCCAGCATTCTTCAGTCCAAATGTCATGTTCTTGTAACAAAAAGCTCCAAATGGGGTGATAAATGATGTCTTCTCCCAATCTTCCTCTGCAAGCTTGATTTGATGGTATCCTGAATATGCATCCAGGAAACACAAAAGATCACTACCTGCCACAGCATCTATGATTTGATCAATCCTTGGTAACGCAAACGGATCCTTCGGACAATGCTTGTTCAAACTTGTGAAATCAATACACATCCTCCACTCATTGTTCTTTTTCAACACTAAAACCGGGTTAGCCAACCACTTTGGATGTAACACTTCCATAATGAATCCTGCGGCGAGTAAACGAGCTATCTCTTCTCCTACAATCCTTTCTTCTTTCCTCATTCAATCTGCGCAATCCCTGTTTAATCGGTCTTGCTTTAGGATCAACATGTAAGCGGTGCTCAGCGAATTCAGTCGGTATGCCTGGCATGTCACTAGGTTTCCATGCAAAGACATCCCGATTCTCACGGATGAATTCGATGAGCGCGCTTTCCTATTTGTCAGTCAGATTTGACCCGATAGAGAACTGCTTGGACGAATCACCCGGCACGAAGTCAATCATCTTGGTATCTTGAGCCGCTTTGAATTTCGCCCTCTCTTCGGTCATTGGTTTCTTTAAAATTGTCCCATCATCCGGGTTTGTGTAGCTTTGTAATAATTCAACTCCTCTTCCGCACAGGCTTGTTCTGCCATAACAGCATCACCTTCCTCACATTGTAACGCCATCTCACGACTGCCATTGACTGTGATAATACCCTTTGGACCTGGCATCTTCATCTTTAGGTACACATAACACGGCCTCGCCATGAATCTAGCAAAAACATTACGGCCAAAGAGAGCATGATAAGGGCTCTTCAATTTGACCACCTCAAAACAAATCATCTCAGACCTGAAATTATCCTGTGATTCTCCAAACGCGACCTCCAATGTTATTGTTCCCTCTGGTCTTGCCGACTTTCCAGGCACAATACCATGAAAGATAGTACTGGACGGGTGAAGCTGTTTGGCTGTGAAACCCATCCGGATGAATGTATCCCAATACAAAATGTTGATGCTACTACTGTCGGGGGAATACTTTCTGGATTAACCCGCGGCCCAGTGCGACTTAACTTACTCGCACGGACGAAGGCCCACTTGGGAGCAAGCCCAATATTGAACCGCCATAAGGGAAAGATCTAGAAGACATATCCCGGAGGACGTGAAGACCAAGTAGTCTCCGAGTAGGCCTCTGTGGATGTATTCCTTATGGGGAAGTTTCCTTTTGTAACCTAGCGAGCCTCTGTGTATATAAAGAGGACTCGCAGGACTTAGAGCGGGTCAAGCTATCAAGCCCCAAACCCTAGCTCATACGGCGAGTACCAGATCGGATCGCCTCCATTGTAACACCTCGATTATCATATCAATACCAATCTAGGGTAGGCAGGAAGTAGGTCTTTTACCTCACATTGAGGGGGCCGAACCTGGGTAAATCTGTGTTGATCTTTGTTCCTGCGATCCCAAGCTCGGAGATGCTTGACTCGCATAATCCCACACCTACGAAGTCATCTATGACACCTGACGTGACAAACCCACGACAGTTGGCGCCCACCGTGGGGCCTGCGGTCAAGAGCGTCACGTTCCGCGCAGGATCCATGAAGGGAGCTGAAGATCTTGTTGTTGGCCGTATCATCACGGTCAATGGCACACCCCTCATCGACGATTCAAGCTGGGGGCCGGAAGCAGATTATTTGGAGACCGGCCACGTCATCCCGTTCGGATCCATCAACGTCTTCGTCGGCTTCATCGGTGGCAGGTCCGTTAGATCGGTCCAGGAAGGCGATTCAGTAGAAGAAGTCGCCGATGACGGGGAAGAATCCGTGGAAAGCATGGACTCGCAAGAGTTTGGGTCCATCATACCTGCCTTTGAAGAAAGTTGCTGGGGTTACCCACCAGAAATCACATCATCACCAGATCAAGAGATGGCACAAGTCGCGGTTTACATGGCCGGAGGAGCAGGTGCATCAGGAACTGCTGGAGAAACCGAGGCATCGGCACCCCCAAGCAACCCACTTCTTGTCCCTGTGTCAGCCACGAACGCCGCCCTCCGTGCAACAGAAATTGAGGCCGCCAGGGCCGAGCTCCTGTATGAGGTTCGAAGGATGGAAGAAGAGCGCCGCAGGCTCGATCAGATAAACCAAGGAATCCAACAGGAGCGGCAGAGAGTAGCCGCGCTGGCTGCGACTCAACAACAGGTTGACCCGCAAACACAGCTGCGCGCGACTCAACCAACAGTGGAAATCCCGCTCACTCCAGCCGCGGGACGGGAATCCAGACGACTGCGGAAGGAAGGGTACCAACAAATCAAGAGACCCAGCAACAACCAAGGAGGTTTCACACCCCACAGGGCCATTACCAGAACCCTGTCGATAATATGTATGCTGCGGCTAATATCTTGACTCAGATGGTACCAACAGGCGATGACCCGGTCAATGCTGAGGCGCGGCGCGCGATTCAGATGCTAAGTACGGCAGTCCTGCAACAAGCCAATAGGGCGGAAGCCGAAGCACAGCTGCCCCTCGTACCAGCCAATCACAGGATTACAGCAGAAAGAAGCGTCCAGAGCAGGCCACCAGAGGACGTGTCAGGAGTCGCACAGAGGCAGCAGGAGCAAGTCGCAGAAGCGCAGGCGAATGCACCATTGATGCAAAAGCGGCCCGCAGATAACCCCGCAGGCGCCCACAGCCCTGTCCTCGCGACTCAAGGGACCGGCGTGTTTCACTGAGAGGATCAGATCGGAACCTTTTCCTGAAGATTTCAAAGGGCCACGCAAGGTGGCAAACTATAACGCCAGCATGGATCCAACCACTTGGCTCAACAATTACGAGATGGGCATGAGCATCCTAAACGCATCTGAAGAGATCTGCGCACGCTACCTAAACATGATGCTAGAAGGAGCAGCGCACATATGGCTGCAAAATTTGCCTCCCAACTCTATAAATACTTGGGAGGAACTGAAGGATGCCTTCATTAAGAACTTCCAAGGAACTTGCAAGCGACTCTGCAATATAGAAGATTTAGAGCGTTGTGTCCAGAAGGAAGGCGAGTCAAGTCGCCATTGGATGAAAAGGGTGGCAGAAATAATACACTCCTCAGATAATATACCACCAAGCTCAGCCGTCCTGGTGATGGAGAAAAACTGCAAGTTTGAGCCGCTGATTCATAAGCTGGGTCGCATGAAGGATAAAGTCAAGAGCCTCAGCGAGGTGATGGCTGCGGCTAACAAATATGCCAGCTCAGACAAAACCAGAGACGCGTCAGACGGAGAAGAAGAGGAGGTTGCTGCAAAAGGAAAGAAAAACTCCAACAAGCCCCAGCAGCAGCAAACGAGCCACAACAACACGAGTCAAAACAAACGCAAAAGCGAAGATGGTCACTCAGGGCTCGTCGCCAATACGCGTGGAGGATTCAGAGGCCAGCGTGGAAGGGGTCGAGGATACGGCTCCCGTCCAATCAATATGCAAGAAGTTTTCAACCGGCCATGCGACCTTCATGCGACAGGTGATGGACGGCCAGCGGACCATACCAAGGCGCAATGCCATTATTACAAAAAGTGGAAAGAAGAGAGCCAACACAACGGGGGGAATTCCCATGAAGGAAACCCTAGTGCGGCTCATAACACAAATATTGGGCAGCACGGCGCGAGTAACCCCAGGCAGACGGGGCAGTATCACACAATAGTTATCGATACCTCCAAAAGAGAAGAGAAATTGAGCCGGAGAAGTCAGCAGGTGAACGCCGTGATACCACAACACCCGCTTGGTTAAGGTGGTCAGAATACGCGGTAACCTGGAGTCGCGACGACCACCCGCCACAGGTACGGGAACCTGGCAAGTTGGCACTGGTTGTGGCACCATACGTTGCAGGATACAAGCTGACCAAAGTGCTTATGGATGGAGGAAGCAGCATTAATATCTTGTACTACGATACTTTCCAGCGTCTAGGACTCAAGGATTCCAGCCTGCAGCCCACGTCAACAGTATTTCACGGCATTGTCCCAGGAAGGTCCGCACGCCAGTGGGGAAAATAACCCTAGGGGTAACTTTTGGAACAGAAGAGAACTTTAGAAGTGAATTCCTAAGCTTCGAAGTGGTAAAATTCCAAAGCCCATATCACGCCTTGTTTGGAAGAACGGCCTTTGCTAAGTTTATGGCCAGGCCATGCTACGTGTACCTACAGTTGAAGATACCAGGACCAAAAGGGGTCATCACAGTGTACGGAGATAGAGAAAAAGCAATAGAATGTGAGAAAGGAGATGCGGCTTTCGCAGAATCCGCCTGTGCCGCGGAAGAACTAAAAGGTTATAAGTCGCAGGTGGACCCAAACGATATGAGTGTGGTTACCACGCCATCTGCCGAGCCACCAATGAAATTCAAAGCGGCCCAGGACACTAAGCAGATAAATCTTGTTCCTGGCGACTCATCCAAGCAAACTAGCATTGGAGCACACATGGAAGAAGAGCAGGAGAAGGCCCTCGTCGCTTTTCTCCAGGAAAATAAAGACATCTTCGCATGGAAGCCGTCAGATATGCCAGGGGTACCAAGAGAATTAGCAGAACATAGCCTCAAAGTGAACCCTGCGGCTAAACCAGTGAAGCAGCCACTACGGCGTTTTCATGATGACAGGAGAAAGGCAATAGGAGAGGAAATAGCTCGCTTGCTGGCTGCAGGATTCATCACAGAGGTATACCATCCGGAATGGGTGGCAAATCCAGTATTGGTTATGAAAAAGAACGGTACGTGGCGAATGTGCGTTGATTACACCAGTCTTAACAAAGCTTGTCCAAAGGATCCATTTGCTTTGCCAAGAATCGACCAAGTAATTGATTCAACTGCTGGGTGCGAGCTGTTATGCTTTTTGGACGCCTATTCAGGCTACCATCAAATCAAGATGAAGAGGGAGGACCAAGAAAAGACGTCCTTCATCACACCCTTCGGAGCTTTTTGTTACGTCAGCATGCCCTTTGGGTTGAAGAACGCAGGTGCGACTTACCAAAGATGCATTCAGAATTGCCTACATGAGCAAATAGGTCGCAACGTTCATGCCTACGTGGATGATATTGTGATTAAATCGCAAGTTAGCCAGGATCTTATTGGTGATCTGGCAGAGACATTCACAAATCTCAGAAAATACAACATGAAGCTCAACCCCACAAAGTGCGTTTTCGGAGTACCAGCAGGAAAGCTATTGGGATTCATAGTATCAGAAAGAGGCATTGAGGCCAATCCTGACAAGATAAAGGCCGTGATGGATCTCCAAAAGCCAGAAAAGATAAAAGATGTACAGCGGCTTACTGGTTGCGTAGCAGCTTTGAGTCGCTTTATATCAAGATTGGGAGAAAAGCACTACCTTTGTACAGACTGTTGAAAAAATCAGACACCTTCGTTTGGGACGCAGAGGCCGACGAAGCTCTGACAGCCTTGAAACATCAATTGACAAATGCTCCAGTTCTGGCGGCTCCAAAAGATAAAGAGCCAATGCTACTATACATAGCGGCAAATTCCCGCGCTGTGAGTGCTGTCATGGTTGTGGAGAGACAAGAAACGGAAAGGAATACCCTGTCCAGAGACCAGTATACTACGTGAGCGAAGTCCTCACAGCTTCCAAACAGCGTTACCCACAGTGGCAGAAGTTGGTGTTTGGAGTGTTCATGGCGAGTCGCAAGCTGAAGCACTACTTCCAAGAGCATCCAATAACTGTGGTGAGTTCAGCACCATTGGCAGATATCATTCGTAATCGAGAAGCTACTGGAAGAGTCGCTAAGTGGGCGATCGAGTTGGGACCACATCACATCAGTTACGAGCCGCGCACATCAATTAAGTCGCAAGCCCTTGCAGATTTTATTAACGATTGGACAGAAATCCAAGTTGCTCCTAGCATGGCAGAAACCAAATACTGGACCATGCATTTTGATGGGTCAAGACAGTTGCAAGGCTCGGGGGCTGGAGTTGTTCTGACATCTCCCAAGGGAGACAAGCTGCGGTATGTGTTACAGATACACTTCAACTGCACAAATAACGTGGCGGAGTACGAGGCACTGCTTCATGGTCTACGTATAGCAAAGGAGATGAACATCAGTCGCATACGCTGTTTTGGCGATTCAGACTTGGTGGCACAGCAGGTCTCCGGAACGTGGGACAGCAAGGATGCGAACATGGCTGCATATAGGAGAGAGGTGGACAGAATTGCTGGACATTTCACTGGATACCAAGTTGAACATATTGATCGGAGACAAAATGAAGCTGCGGATGCCCTGTCTCGGCTTGGATCCAACAGACAGTCAGTCCCACCCAATGTTTTCCTGGATGAACTGCACAATCCATCAGTCAAACCTCCAGCAGAGATTGACATTGCAGAGCCAGAGGATGATTCAACTTTAGTCGCAGCCCTGCATGAACAGCCAGGATGGACAGAGCCATACATGGCATATTTAAGTCGCGGAGTGCTGCCGGACGATGAAATTGAGGCGCGCAAAATCATACGACGATCAAAGGCCTATACAATCATCAACAACGAATTATACAAGCGCAGCGTATCAGGAGCATTCCAAAGATGTGTCTCACCAGAAGAGGGACGAAAAATCTTGCACGAAATTCATTCAGGCGATTGTGGCCATCATGCTTCGTCAAGATCTTTGGTGGCAAAGGCGTTCCGACATGGATTCTTCTGGTTAACAGCATTAGCAGACGCAGAGCAAATTGTCAGAGTGTGCGATGGATGTCAAAGATACGCTAGGCAAGATCATATGCCAGCCCAAGCACTTCGCACAATACCCATCACATGGCCTTTTGCCGTATGGGGTTTTGACATGGTAGGGCCTTTCAGACGGTCTTCAAACGGAAAAACTCACCTCTTAGTCATGGTGGACAAATTCACAAAGTGGATAGAAGCAGAACCTGTGGGAGATTGCGAGGCTGAAACAGCAGTCAAGTTCTTGAAGAAGGTCATATTCCGCTTCGGTTACCCCCATAGTATCATTACAGACAATGGGAGCAACACCTCTGAAGGGGCTACACAGATATTTTGCGCAGACAATGGGATAAGATTGGACCTCACGTCAGTAGCACACCCGCAGAGCAATGGACAAGCTGAGCGAGCTAACCAGGAAATTCTCCATGGAATTAAGCCGCGCCTTATTGAAAAGGTCGAAGCATCTCCAGGATGTTGGGTGGAAGAACTGCCAGCAGTACTGTGGAGCTTGAGAACAACCCCTAACAGATCCACAGGATTTACACCATATTTCATGGTCTATGGAGCAGAAGCAGTCATGCCCAGCGATATCATACATGATTCACCAAGAGTTGCGGCTTACATCGAGACAGATAATGAGATAGCTCGGCAAGACTCGGTGGACACATTAGAAGAGGTTAGAGACTTGGCAGCATCAAGGTCAGCAGTATATCAACAAGACTTGCGACGCTATCATGCCAGACGCATCAAAACCCGCACCTTTCAAGAAGGCGACCTAGTACTGCGACTTAAACAAGATCACAAGGGAATGCATAAGCTGTCCTCTCCATGGGAAGGACCCTACATCATCAGCAAGAAGCTAAACAATGGGTCGTACTACCTGCTGGATGTAAGGGAAGAAAGCAGCGAACGCCATGATTTCGAGGATCGTCTCGAGGCACCTCGCCCTTGGAACGTCGCACACCTGCGACCGTACTATACATAAGAAAAGGCTAATCAGAGCCAAGCATCATCCTTTCCAGCTTTATAGCTGAGTATCATCACAGCCACTCAGGGCTAGAACTTCAACTTTGGTCGCCACCTAGGCGCGACCTATGCAACATCTGATCGCCACCCAGGCGCGATCGACCCTTGTATCAGAAACCGGCTGCCACCTAGGCGCGGCCGTAAACTTTGTATCATCTCTGGTCGCCACCTAGGCGCGACCGACCCCATGTATCACCATGGATCGCCACCTACGCGCGATCCAACCCTATGTATAACACTCGGTTGCCACCTAGGCGCGACCTTATGTGTCATCATAATCAAAGCTTATCATAGCTTAGCCTATCATGGCAATATCATTATGTTTCTTGGGGTCTTTGTTACCCTGAAACAGCCGATTTATTGGCAATTATCAAATTTACCTTAAGTTGGATTGCTACTCGCATTATGTGGCCAAAGTACTGGGGTGTGGCGTCAATCGAGCTTGATTGCCTATCATGGCCGCTCTCGACCCTGAACACACATATTCCTAGGAAATACTGAGTCGCGCGAGTGCCCACTTAAGGATTCAGATGGCCTAACTAGAGGTCGATGTACTGCTTATAGTACGGCAACACCAATTACAATTACTTGTAACTTAACAATTGTTTTATTTATGATATCAAGTTACAGGTGATGACCTTCAGAGTTCTCTGAGAAGAATTGAGATGATTACCACATAACATCCTCTCAATCCTTGGGGGCTATATCATATTATCATCAAAAATTTGAAGATAGATCGTCATCAAGTTCTGAAGCTATCAGGATACTCTAACAAAGAAGCTCACGAAGTCAGATGATCTTCCAGGTGCGAGTCAAGGCCAAACTTGCACAATTATAAGTCGCGAAACAAGGAAAAGCGCGGCCTAAGCATTCAAGATCAAGAAATACTATGAAGTTCAGGCCACGCTTGGGGGCTAATGTCGGGGGAATACTTTCTGGATTAACCCGCGGCCCAGTGCGACTTAACTTACTCGCACGGACGAAGGCCCACTTGGGAGCAAGCCCAATATTGAACCGCCATAAGGGGAAAGATCTAGAAGACATATCCCGGAGGACGTGAAGACCAAGTAGTCTCCGAGTAGGCCTCTGTGGATGTATTCCTTATGGGGAAGTTTCCTTTTGTAACCTAGCGAGCCTCTGTGTATATAAAGAGGACTCGCAGGACTTAGAGCGGGTCAAGCTATCAAGCCCCAAACCCTAGCTCATACGGCGAGTACCAGATCGGATCGCCTCCATTGTAACACCTCGATTATCATATCAATACCAATCTAGGGTAGGCAGGAAGTAGGTCTTTTACCTCACATTGAGGGGGCCGAACCTGGGTAAATCTGTGTTGATCTTTGTTCCTGCGATCCCAAGCTCGGAGATGCTTGACTCGCATAATCCCACACCTACGAAGTCATCTATGACACCTGACGTGACAAACCCACGACAACTACCTCTATCCATAAGAACCTTGTGTAAAATATAACCCGAAACCTGAGGTGCAACAACCAAAGCCAACGCTCCAGGCGCATCTACTCGGGCCGGGTGATCCTCTCTAGACCAAGTGATCGGATACTCGGACCACTTCAAATACCTCAGAACTGCGGGAAGAACGGCGTTGACAGCTCTTTTCTTTAATTTCTGATCTCTTCGACTAGTGCTGGAAACTGTAATATGATACTGTCCACGATTTAACTCCTTGGGGTTTTGCTGAAAACCTAACCCGGCTGGTCCGTTATCCGGGCCGGGTGGTCCTCCATTATTTCCTCCAGCTTGTGGTCCGTGGGCCAGGTTATTTACATTACCCGGCCTTGGACCGTTTCCTCCCATACTCATCCTGGCAAACTCTTCGTTCTTCCATCTCTGAAGATCAACACACTGGGCCAAAGAGTGATTTGCCGGTTTACCATTCCTACTATGACGTGGACACGGCATGTTGAACGCTTCCTGGGGGTTAGCCGGTCCTGGGAAATTTCCCCTGTAATTGCCATTGTTGTTATTGCCTCGATAATTATCATCTCGCCGCTGAAACTTGTTATACCCGGTGTTTGTGTTTGCCACCAAATCTGAACCACCCTCGTGCTGCCTTTTGGAGTTATTCCCATTGTGATTATTGTTCCCGTTGTTGTTGTTACCATTGTTGCTGTGGTTCTTTCCTCCGTTGTTGACGTTTCCTTTTCCCTTATCTTCATCATCATCCCGGGTCTTGTCTGTGGATGCGTGCTTATGAGCCGCTTCCATCAGCTGCCCATGGTGATGGTTTCTGCCTCGCCAGTGGCCCTCAGTCGACCCATCTTCTGAATTACCGGGTCATATCTGCAGGTTTTCTCCATTGACGACACGGCCGCTGCTGGGTAATTCCCTTTGATGAGTGAATGATGGCTGTAACTCGGCGCATCCAGTGACGCGCTGACTCTCCTTTCTTCTGGAAACATCGCTCCAAATCCTCGATAGTGAACAACTTCTCACATGTGCCTTTGAAATTCTTGACAAATAACGCCTTCAACTCATCCCAAGAATTGATAGGCTTCTCGGGTAATCCATTGAACCATAATTTTGCTGCTCCTTCACTCATCATCAGGTACATGTATCTCGCGCACAAGTTGGCCGTGGCATTGCGAATACTCATCGCCATCTCGTAACTACTGAGCCATGTTTCTGGATCCATGCTGGGGTCATAGTTCGTCACCTTGCTTGGCTCTTTAAACTTCTCAGGAAAAGGTTCGCTCTTAATAGCATCTGAAAGACATTTAGTTCCAACCGGGTTAAGTGATGAAGAAACTAACGGCAAACCTGACCCGGTATTTGGTGCGTGGCCCATCACTCCTGCTTCAGGTTGTCCTCCGGCTCCTCCGGCGACACCTAAAGCCGGGTTTGCGCTCGCCGCACGCCGTGCTCTTGAACTGTTGACAATTGCTTGAGCCACAGACTGGGCCGGGGCGGCTGATGCGGCCTCGGCGCCGGCTGATTCTGAGCTGGCCTTTGCTGATGATGTCCCGAACGTTGAGGCTGCGGCGCCGGGTGACCTTGATTTTGCTGTGCGTTCCTGACGCCTGATCCGGCTGGCCTTGGTGTTTCTCCGTGATGACTCCGGTTAGCTCGGCTATTGTATGGTGTTGAATGTAACGCTCCACTCTTAACCGGCATGTTTCCCTGCTGCGTGATTGCAGTTTTCAACATCTCAATTGCCCTGCGTGCTTCTTCTCCCTCTGGCGATTGATCAATCGGCATGCGGCATAATGCTAATGTTGTTGCATACACGTTATCAGCCGGATTTGAGTAGTGACCATTGGGCGTGTGGAACCGATCTGCTGGTGGTGGCATACCACCCGCAGCTGCTGTGTTCTGATTTTGCTGAGCTCTAGCCCGGGTGTTGGGTGGCACCCCGTTTCCTCCCTGATTGGCTCTAACCATGATTCCATGTCCAATTCCAACCGGCGCTGGGTCAGGCCGAGTGATATTGGGAGCTCCGTTTGGTGATGTAAAATTCAATCTGGTTGGATCTAAGGTCATGCCTGGCACCATCCGGGGCTGGTTCCTCTGATGTACTGCTGTGAGATCTTCATGGCGATTCTGCACTGTTATCCTTTCTTGCTCCACACGGGCTCGATCCCGTTCTATCTCTTGTTGCTCATCATACATACGCTGCTGCTCCGCCAATAAAGCCTTTTGTTGATTCTCCAGCGTGATTCGTAACGTATCCAATTGCTGCGCCCGGGTTGCTGCGTTATCTGGTGTGATTGGGGTGGTAACTATTGCGGCGTCAAAGTCCAAGGGCCTAAAAACTGGTGGGATTTCCATCACAACCGGCTGACCCGAGCCTTCGCCCGGCTGAAAGGTCGTGAGACGCTGAATTCTTTCTCTGTTTTCTCTGGCCGCGCGCGTGGCATCGTCCTCGCTTGCTGAAGTTTCTGTCCCATCATTGTGGTTCCTCAAAGTGTACACCATAGCATGCTTCACGGTCCTTGGCTCCGACTCATAATCTTCCTCATCAGCCACGTACCCAAATCTCTCGTCAAGCAACGGTAAAATTGACTCGGTATCTGTATCCAAATCTTCCTTGCGTCGATACTCCGGCTCGCAAGCCTGGATGTCCGACTGATGCTCGAAACCTCCTGTTCCGACTGACTCTTCTCCATCAGATTGGACGATGGTGGCTGCCCTGAAACGGAGTCGCACATAACCTCGTCATCAATTTGCTGAGTTGCTTGAATCATACCTACGAAGACGTTGATCCGACCGAACGGGATCACCCAGCTGGTCTCCAGCAGATCTGCTTCTTCCTTCCAGCCGGAATCGTCGACGATGCGGTTTCCGTGCTGATCCATCCTGACCTCGCCGATGGCGAGGTTCTCCATCCCTCGCAGAGCTTCTCCCTTGATGAGGACAGCTTTGGTCGCAGGACCCACGGTGGGCGCCAACTGTCGTGGGGTTAACATGGCAGATGTTACCATAGGGTAACTTGTATGTTGGGGCAAGGCGCTCTGGTCCTTCAGGAGATTGTCACGCTCGTTGGGGAAAAAGGGTTTACCCAGGTTCAGCCTCTCCATTGGAGATAAAGACCTACTTCCTGCTTATATGTTATTGATCTCGAGGTCTCGATAACTCGGCTACGACAACAGAGCCGGGTTACGAGACAGGTTACAAGGGTTTTGCTTGATAGCGGTGATATCGAACTAGGGCTAAGACTTCTACCTCTTAGAACTTCAACCTCTAGAACTCATCTATCTACGTTCTGGGAGCCCGCTTATATAGACATCGGGTCTCCCGAACATACAATGAATACCGAGTTACATACGAGCCCGGAGTCCTACTCTAGGTTCTTCTTGACCTTCCGTAGCCTCCAAGTCACCCGGTTCCTTCCTTCACTAGGACTCCAGTTCTTCTAGGTCCTTCCTTCTAGGGACGAGTCATGTTAAGCGCACTAGCCCAACTATAACCCGGCCCACATCTTGTACACTTCACCCGGACCAGGCCTTGGGCCGTCCGACTGATTATTCCTTGGTCATGAGTATACCGGGTTATTATCCCCCCAACACGCGCCCTCTCTGGCTGCCGCATCCGAGACATACAACGTCACGGGTAGGTCCGGCCACTTCTTGAACTCGTCGAGCTTGGAGAGCTCGATGGCCAGCTGAACCTGCACCTCCTCGTAGTCTCTCCAAGGAAGAAGAGGGGCGAAGGGCCGCCGCCCCCAAGGGTCGCTGCCGTCGCCGCCCGCCGCCGTCGCCGCCGCCTCCACGGCCGCCGCGCCGTGGCTACCGCCGGCCGCCGCCTCCACTCCGAGCTGCACCTCTCCATCAAGCTCCTCATAACCATGACCATGTGTGAGTAGTCTCCCTCGGGGCTGAGGGCTCGTACAGTAGCTATGTGGTTTATCTCTCTCTCATGGTGTGATCTATTTGTGATCATGAGCACTGTAATCTAGGTTGAATTCATAGATGTTTTTCCTCTTCATTACGTATGAATATGTTAGTCAAGTGGTTTTATCATTGTAATCTCCGGAGTCGCCTTTGTCCCATGGTGCGAAGTTGACAGTGCGCGTGCCGTGTGTGACTCTTTGGATTAAAGATTATGTGGATACTTGCCATGATTTGTTCTTTGTGTTGGGTGTCACTATAAAATTGTAGTGTTTGTTTAGTACTATTTTGGGGCGCTCATAGTGACAGCGCGGGGTGCCCTAGATGTGGAATACAGACTTTAAGTTGTGCTTTTATAGCCCTACGCAGTGGATTGGTGCCGTTATCCAACGGAGAATGGTTCAGAGTAGCATATGAAGAAGAAATATCTATGCGTTCAATTATGATTAGTATTGTTGCGAGTGTCCACTAGTGAAAGTATGATCCCTATGCCTTATTTCCAAGCATTGAAACACCGTTTACTCTCAATTTTGTCGCATGTTTGCTCGCTGCCATTTTTATTTCAGATTACAAATAACACTTGTAATCATCCATATCACTTGTATTTCACTATCTCTTCGCCAAACTAGTGCACCTATACACCTGACAAGTGTATTGGGTGTGTTTGGGACACGAGTGACTTCTTGTATCTTAATTGCAGGGTTGCTTGAGAGGGATATCTTTGACCTCTACCTCCCTGAGTTTGATAAACCTTGGGTTATTCACTTATGGGAAACTTGCTGCTGTTCTACAAACCTCTGCACTTTGAGACCCAACACTGTCTACAAGAATAGAATCGTGCGTAGACATCAATGGCGTCGCTGCAACACGCGACCCGAAGTAGCTCCGACGCCGATGGTCGTACTCGTCCACGAACCACGTGTCCCAGTGTGGGGAATTGTTGGTGAAGTCCGGATTGTCAAGCAAATCCGGCTAGAGCTAGGTCCGACGGCGACGGATTGATATCTACTATAACTTCTATTCTTGTAGACAGTGTTGGGCCTTCAAGTGCAGAGGTTTGTAGAACAGCAGCAAATTTCCCTTAAGTGAGTAACCCAAGGTTTATCGAACTCAGGGAGGTAGAGGTCAAAGATATCCCTCTCAAGCAACCCTGCAATTAAGATACAAGTCTCTTGCCAATACACTTGTCAGATGTATAGGTGCACTAGTTCGGCGAAGAGATAGTAAAATGCAAGTGATATGGATGATTACAAGTAGTAATTGCAATCTGTAGTAAAAATGCGAGCGAACATGCAGCAGAACTGAGAGTAAACGGTGTTTCAATGCTTGAAAACAAGGCCTAGGGATCATACTTTCACTAGTGGTCACTCTCAACAATAATAATATAATTGAACAATGTAAATACTTCCTCTTCAATATGCAACTTAGATGCTACTCTGAACTATTCTCATGTTGGATAGAAATATCAATCTACTGCGTAGGGCTACAAAAGCACACCTTAAAGTCTGAGTAAACAAACACCACAATATCATAGAACACCAAGACCACCGCCTAGGGCTACACAAGCACATCTTAAAGTTCGTCATTCCAAACCTAGGGCACCCCACACTGTCATCAAGAGCACCCCAAGTAGTACTAAACAAACACCACAATTTTATAGTGACATCCAACACAAAGATAAACTCATGGTAAATATCCCTCTAATCTATTATCCCTAGAGTCACACACGGCACGCGCACTGTCCTCTTCGCACCGTGGGACAAAGGTAACTCCGGAAATTATAATGATACAACCAATTGAGTAGCATATCCATAACATAATGAAGGGGAAACATCTATGAATTCAACTAGATTACAATGCTCATGATCACATAAAGATCACACCATGGAGAGAGAGATAAACCACATAGCTACCGGTACGAGCCCTCAGCCTCGATGAAGAACTACTCCCTCCTCATCATGGGAAGCAGCAATGGCGATGAAAATGGCTCCGGGGGCACTTCCCCGTCCTGGCAGGGTCCCGGAACAGAGACTTCTGTCCCCTGAATTAGGGTTTTTGGTGGCGACAGAGCTCGAACGAGTTTCTGGGAAAAGTCTTCCTGGTTCTGGTGTTTTAGGTCACAAGTGATTTTATAGGCGAAGAGGCAGCGCGAGGCGGTGAAGAGGTGGACCAGGCGGGCCCATGGCATGGGGGAGGCCCTGGCCGCGTCCCTAGGTCGTTTGGTGGGTGTGGGGCCTGCCTACAGGTGGTCTTCTGGCTCCGTGGCTTATTTGTGCTGGAAATAATTTAGGTAAATTTTCGTCCAATTCCGAGCACTTTCTTTTTTGGGCCTTTTCTGCAATAAACAGACAAAACAGACATAAACTGGCATTGGGCACTAGGTTAATAGGTTAGTCCAATAAGTGTCATAAAATGATATAAAATTTAGAAGAAACATGTGGAATTTTTGATATAAAACAAGCATGGAACATCAAAAATTATAGATACGTTTGAGACGTAACAGCATCCCCAAGCTTAGTTCCTACTCGTCCTCGAGTAGGTAAACGATAAAAATATAATTTCTGAAGTGACATGCTACCTACATAATCTTGATCAAATAGTAATGTAAGTATGTGAGATGAGATTAAATCATTCAAAGTAAATGTCTATAATTGATATTAAACAACAGATGAATAAAGCAAGACAATTAAACAAGTCAAAACTTTTCATGGATGATGCTATAAAGACATGAAACCGTACAAAGTTCATTATAGATGATTTAAGCATTCAGTGTAGAAGTTCAATCCTTCTACTCAAGCATCAAGCAATCTTTCACAAGCATAGAAAGGATCCAGTCAAGTAAAAGTATCACAAACGTAATGAATCAACTGTTTTGAAGTTTTACTCAACCGGTGAGCGTAAGCATTTGGTATTGGCACCAGCATGTTATGGCAAAGAGAATAATAATGGAGGTTTGGAAGGCCAATGGAAGAAAGTCTCACAAATCTATAAATGATCATTAGACAAGAGGAAGCCTTATAATCGAAGCTATGCAAGGAGTAGTGATTGCCATGCAACGGATGCACATAGAGCTATAAGTGTATGAAAGCTCTCCAATGGAACTAGTGGGGGTGCATCCAACTCGGTTGCTCATGAAGACCTAGAGCACTTTTGAGAAGACTCATCATTGGAATATACAACCCAAGTTCTATAACGTAAATTCCCCACATAGTTATATTAGTAAAACTTGAAAACTCTCTCACATGGAGTATAGGTGCTAAACATGAGCACAGGTGTAAACAATGGATAGTAGTGTTGCCCCCTCTTTCTTTATTTCTTTTTTCTTTTTTTTCTTTCTCTGTTTCTCTTTTCAATGGCCTCCACGGATCTTTTCACTTTTTTGGAAGGGGCAACACTCTAAAATGACAACACACTTTTTGTACAAATAACTCATAATAAACAGAACATGTTGTATAAAACTGTATGCCTCTGCCAGTGTAGCAGGATGTGCAATGATCTAGCGTAACATGGGTAAAACCCACATCAGCTGTATAGAATCATAAATAAATGATGAATGACAACAAGTCATGTAATGTATAATGGAAGTTGCATGGCAATATATCTCGGAACAGCTATGAAAATGCTGTGGTAGGTAGGTATGGTGGCTATTTTGAGGAAGATGTATGGGCTTATGTTTAGGAGAACATGAGGAAGTCCTCCCACGGGTTTTGGATGTACTGGCGAAGTATGCACCAACTCTCATTGTGAGAAAAGGGCAATGCACAGCACCGAAGAGGCTAGCAAAATATGGATGGTGGAAGTGCCAAAAACCGTAGCTCAACATTAGTCAAAAAGAACTCACAAGTTTATTGCAAACAACTAGCAGGTTCAACATTAAGAGCATGATTAAATTTACTCCAAGGAGGGCCGTTCACGGCGGCACAAGTACCCGTTAGATCCCTCGGCCTTTGCACACAACTATGTTATTACGAATTACTTTTCAGACATGAACAGCTATCAAGACCAACTACACCTTCAACAATTTTAGTAGAGTTTGTAGTACGGTACAAGCTTTAATAACACAACCTCTAATAAATTTTAACTTAAGCAACCAGCAAGCATTAACATCTAATTTCTTAATATCTCAAAACATTTTCAAAAAATCAAGTTCTCAAAGTTCAATGATCTACAAGACTATGCAAGTTTTTCATTATACCACTACCACATGCATAACATTTTCTGAACCAACACATCAACCAAGCAACTCATTTAAACAACTCTCCAAACAAATATAAGTGAAGGAAGAGAGTACTTTCTATAAAAGAACTAATAGCTCTGAACAAGAGATACATGAAAAATAAGAGCTAGAAACATAACAGTGCTAGAACAGAATACTCAACACATACAAGCGAAAAACAGAGTATTATATGAAAAAGCGGAGCGTGTCTCTCTCCCAAACAAGAATGTTGATCAAGCATTGTAATGACCAGAAAACAAAACAAAACAAAACATAAAACAAAACACACAAGACGCTCCACGAATAGCACATAATATGTGAAGCAATAAAAATATAGTCTCACTAGAGATGACCTGATAATTGTTGATGAAGAAGGGGATGCCCAAGAGGCATCCCCAACCTTAGATGCTTGTGACTTCTTGAAAATTGCAGCGGGATGTCATGGGCATCCCCAAGCTTGAGCTTTTATCCCTTCCTGATCTTCTTTCATCATCCTCTCTCTTGACACTTGAAAACTTCTTTCACACAAAACTTCTCATAAACTTCATTAGAAGGTTAGTACTCAAAACATTTAATCCACTTTGTTTTTGTATGACACATTGCAAGAACTCATTCTAACATTAGCTACTGTATACTAGGTCTTTGTAATACCTTTCCACAGAAAGAAACCATAAAGAAAGCTCGTATAAGACGTAATGCAAAATAAAGACAGAATTTGTCAAAAACAAAACAACCAGTAAAGATAAAAAATCGAGACACTTACGTAACTCAAATCAGAAAACTCGAAACTAATGAAAGTTAGATATAGTTCTCAGGTTTATGCAAAATAAATTCAGATCAAGATCACGTTCTGTGATCTTTTGGATTTTCGTACAGTGAAGAACAGAAATCTGTTTCTGGACAGCAAACCAAACTTTTGCACTTTCTTACCATTAGAGGCTCTTCTTGGCACAAAACGAGAAACAAAAAGATATAAAGGAGGTGTTACAGAGGTAACAACATCGTTGACTCAACAAAAAGCAAAACAAAACAGAAAGCAAACATAACATGGGTTATCTCCCACAAGCGCTTTTATTTAAAGCCTTTTAGCTAGGCATGATAATTTTAATGTTGCTCTCGTAGAAATAAGAATTGAACATATAATAGAGCATCAAGAAGCTAATAGAAAACATATTTAAGTCTAACCCACTTCCTATGCAAAGGAATATTGTAAGAAAACAAATCAATGAAGCACAAAGTGACTAGCATATGAAGGCAAAACGAGTGCAACTTCAAAACTTTCAACATAAAGAGAGGAGACTTAATATTATTGAGATATATGAAACCGTGTCTACCTCTCTCATAATGACCAGTAGGTCTTAAAGAAACCAGCATATAGAAGCAACACAAGAGAAAGCTCAAAACTTTCATCATAAAGAAAGGAAATTTAATAACATGAAGATTTCTATAACCAGATTTTCCTCTCTCAAAATAATTTTCAGTGGCATCATGAATAGACTCAACAATATAGCTATCACATAAAGCATTCTTATCATGATCCACATGCATAAAAGTATCATTACTCTTCACATAAGCATAATCAATTTCATTAGTAATAGTGGGAGTAAAACTATCATAGCCATCATTGTAATCATCATAAAGTGCAGGCCTAGTATAATCATAATAAACTTTATCCTCAATAGTAGATGGACTGAAAATATCATTCATCATTGTAAACATCATATATAGGAGGCATATCATAATCACAATAAACTTTATCCTCAATAGTAGGTGGAACTAAAATAGCACAATTATTATAATCATCATATATTGGAGGCAAAGTATCATCAAAGCTCCTCCTCAAAGCTTGGGGGACTAAAAAGATCATTTTCGTTAAACCCTGCTTCCCAAGCTTAGAATTTTCCATGGCATTAGCAATAATGGTGTTCAAATTTTTTATAGTAATAACATTGTTACCATCATGCAAATAATTTTCCATAGGTTTTTTAATTTTCTCTTCAAATACATCATGTCCCAACTCAAGATAAATTTCACAGAGCTCTCTAATTTTGTTGTTGTTTTCCATTAATCCTAACTAGTGAAATAAAAACAAGAAACAAAAAGATAAAACTGTAGGATCTAAAGGAAATACCTTCAAGCACTCACACGCCAGCAACAGTGCTAGAAAATAGCTTAGTAGCCAGAGGATGTGAGTACCTTTTACCTTACCTCCCCGGCAACGGCGCCAGAAAAGAGCTTGGTGTCTACTATAACTTCTATTCTTGTAGACAGTGTTGGGCCTCCAAGTGCAGAGGTTTGTAGAACAGCAGCAAATTTCCCTTAAGTGAGTAACCCAAGGTTTATCGAACTCAGGGAGGTAGAGGTAAAAAATATCCCTCTCAAGCAACCCTGCAATTAAGATACAAGAAGTCTCTTGTGTCCCCAACACACCCAATACACTTGTCAGATGTATAGGTGCACTAGTTCGGCGAAGAGATAGTAAAATGCAAGTGATATGGATGATTACAAGTAGTAATTGCAATCTGTAGTAAAAATGGCAGGAGCGAACATGCAGCAGAACTGAGAGTAAACGGTGTTTCAATGCTTGGAAACAAGGCCTAGGGATCATACTTTCACTAGTGGTCACTCTCAAGAATAATAATATAATTGAACACATGTCAATACTTCCTCTTCACTATGCAACTTAGATGCTACTATGAACTATTCTCATGTTGGATAGAAATATCAATCTACTGCGTAGGGCTACAAAAGCACACCTTAAAATCTGAGTAAACGAACACCACAGTATCATAGAACACCAAGACCACCGCGTAGGGCTACACAAGCACACCTTAAAGTTCGTCATTCCAAACCTAGGGCACCCCACACTGTCATCAAGAGCACCCCAAGTAGTACTAAACAAACACCACAATTTTATAGTGACATCCAAGACAAAGATAAACTCATGGTAAATATCCCTCTAATCTATTATCCCTAGAGTCACACACGACACGCGCATTGTCCTCTTCGCACCGTGGGACAAAGATAACTCCGGAAATTATAATGATACAACCAATTGAGTAGCATATCCATAACATAATGAAGGGGAAACATCTATGAATTCAACTAGATTACAATGCTCATGATCACATAAAGATCACACCATGGGAGAGAGAGATAAACCACATAGCTACCGGTACGAGCCCTCAGCCTCGATGAAGAACTACTCCCTCCTCGTCATGGGAAGCAGCAATGGCGATGAAGATGGCTCCGGGGGCACTTCCCCTTCCCGGCAGGGTCCCGGAACAGAGACTTCTGTCCCCCGAATTAGGGTTTTTGGTGGCGGCGAAGCTCGGACGCGTTTCTGGGAAAAGTCTTCCTGGTTCTGGCGTTTTTAGGTCACGACTGATTTTATAGGCGAAGAGGTGGCGTGAGGCGATGAAGAGGTGGACCAGGCGGGCCCACGGCGCGGGGAGGCCCTGGCCGTGCCCCTAGGCCGTTTGGTGGCTGTGGGGCCCGCCTACAGGTGATCTTCTGGCTCCGTGGCTTATTTGTGCTGGAAATAATTCAGGTAAATTTTCGTCCAATTCCGAGCACTTTCATTTTTTGCCTTTTCTGCAATAAACAGACAAAACAGACAGAAACTGGCACTGGGCAGTAGGTTAATAGGTTAGTCCAATAAGTGTCATAAAATGATATAAACTTTAGAAGAAACATGTGGCATTTGATATAAAACAAGTATGGAACATAAAAAATTATAGATACGTTTGTGACGTATCACGGATCTTCGCCCTGCGCGCGTGTCCGGACGCCAGAACCCTGGGAACATGTATTCTCTCCTGATTCAGATGCCAGTCGTTGGGGCGGTGGCCAGAGGCGGTGCAGACGCGACGGCTAGGGTTGTGTGTTGGGGGTTGGGGGACGGACTAGGGGAGTGGAGTGGGCGCGGATGGGGACACTGTCCACGTGTATGCATTAAAAAGAACCGAGTGGGGGAGACTAGGGCTATGGGTCACTGCCATGCGGTGCTGGGGAAACGCGGGGTGAACGTGTAGACAGTGCGCCTTCTATCCGCGGGGACGCAAAGACGACCCAAATGTGGACTGGAAACGGGTACAAACGGGCAAAAAGACGAACCGGTGTCCATTTGCGTCACCCCGCTGGGCCTTGCTTTCTGGCCGCACAGACAAAAACGAGGGCGAACGAAATACGCCACCCTGTTAGAGTTGCTCTTAGAACTTAGAAGGTAGAATTAGTTGGGGTGATGTTTTGGCACATGTGAGAATATGCTCCCGGTGTTTAAATATATTTTAAGCAAAATCTGAAACGTTAAAAAAATTTGAACAAAATTTTTGCGCGTATATATCGATATTCTACGTGCCCACAAAGTCGTTTTTACATAAACCCGACATTTTTGTGTCATGCGTAGAAAAGACAAATTTTGGGGATAAAAGGTCTTTTCACGAGTTTTTCGCCAAACTTGTCATGCGCATATATAATGTCGAGATCTACGTGCCAAATTTTTATTCGAACTTTTTGACAAATCAAAATGTTTTTCGATAGCAGAGTATATGCTCCCCATGTGCGAAAGTGAAAATTTCCAGAATTAGTTTACAATCAAAATTGAATTTGTAAGTTCACGAAGAGTTTAAATAGACGGCGACTCCGCGGACTCGCACTGAGAGAGGATTTGGTGCAAGCGGGCATCAGTGCTCCCGAAATTGGAAAATTTTAGAAATTGTATTTTTAAGTTTCAAAAAATCACAATAATAATTTCACGGATGTCTATACATATTTAGGTGAAAAAAGAGTTTTATTTTGAGCTATGAAAAAATATGTTGTTGAAAATAGGAATAAAAAACTCTTTATTTTAGCCAAGTTTGTTTTTTCTATGGTGGATGTGGATACCTGATTGTTTATTTTTCCGTTGATTTTTTTAGAGACCTAGAAGTACAGTATTGAATTTAAAAAAAGTAAGAGCACTAATGCTCATGTGCACAAATAGGAAACAAAATGAGGTACACTCTTCACAAATCTGTGGCCAGACCTCCGCCATCGGCAACCATCTCCACCACGCCACGCCGGTCCGCTTGCTTGGCATCCGCGAGCTTCTCTTCCTCCCGGACAGGGTTTCGCCGCGTCCCCCCTAGCCATGTCCGCAACTACGGTCGCCTCGCTCACGCCGGCGGCCACCCGCTGTACCGCCACCTCCTCTCGCTTCCGCATCAACCTCGTCTCTGTCCCCAAGCGGCGCCGTCTCAGCCTCCGTCTCCACCGCTCTCTGGTGGTACCTGCTTCTGCCGCGAGCTCCCCCTCCGCTCCATCCTCCCCTCCGGAGCCAGGGTCGGGTATCGGCGATGCCCTCGGTGGCGTCGCCATCTTCTCAGCGGCCACCGGCGAGCCCGTCCTGATCAGGGATCTCTGGGACCAGAACGAGGTAGAGATGCTCGCTCTTCTCTCCGATTAGCTTCAGCCTTGTCTTTGTATTCCGTGGAGACGTAGCATAAGATTAGTTTGAGGTTAAGGTTTACAACGCAGAGGTCCTTTCAGAGTAAGACGCCCCCAATTGATGCATGGCCTGAACGAATTACCCCTTCTGAATTCTGTAGATGGAAACACTAAATCCCATTTTACTGTGAAATCATTTGATGACGCCATGAATCTGATGCCGGACATAACTAAATTGGCTTGTGCAGGGAATGGCTGTTGTAGCTTTGCTAAGGCACTTCGGATGTCCTTGCTGGTAAGAGATAGCTCCTCCTCATAACTGTACATGGACTATATACTTGGCTAGAGTTTGAGCCTGTTTGTTTAATTTCCTTTTCTGCCCTAATAATCAACTCTGTAGTTGGGAGTTGGCATTGACGTTGAAGGAGTCAAAAGAAAGATTTGATGCTGCTGGTGTCAAACTAATTGCTGTTGGTGTTGGCACTCCTGATAAAGCCCGTATTCTCGCTGAGCGTGTATGTATCGCACTTCAGTTATAGCTTATCTCTTACCCTGCTAAAACACACTCTGAACTTTGTGATAGTCTGTATCTTGTCCTAGACACATATTCTTAAACCATTTTCAGCCCCAACTTGTCTGAGACGGTATTTGCTTATCAGTTAGTTGAATTCGACCATTACCATAATTGCACAATCCTGCTGATGGTTTAATTTAACGTGCTCCGCTCGTTTTCGGGACTTGCTAGGCCATGGATATCTTAAAACCCGAATTATTCATGTAATATGTGGATAGTTTACATTTGGATTTCTTTTTCTGCCCGAAGTAACTTTGCCTAAAACTATCAAGGTGGCCCTCGCAAATGCGAGGGCATCATCTTTAGCATATAGAATAGATCTACCAGAAGTGTTTATTGTTTCAGAGATAGTAAAAGTATGGAAATCTTAATTGCATGGTTCTACAGACACAAAATATGTGATGGTAAGTAAACCAATATGTATGAAAAAATGGTTTGAACCAATTTGTGATCAAATATTTAGTGCGATATTTGAAAAATGTCATGTCATTGTTTTGTAACATAGTAGTGTTATTTTGATCATTTTTTACTATTTTTATATCATTCCACATTCTTCGGTCCAAGGTATCTATAGTCGTACTCAGATGTATTTCTTGTCTTGTCAGAAAACTAATTTCAAAACTTTAATTAGTCATCAGTTTACGACATGTTCTCTATTCTCTACTATCTCCATTAATGAATCAAAAAACTATTCCTAGCTTGTCATGAACACTCCTCGATAACTATCATCCGACAAAAAAGTGTATTTGGTTTTAATGAGGTTACACTTAAACAAAAGTTTTAGTTTTGTTTTTTGTGTGATCAATACAGAACTATTCTTATGATTTATGACATTTTCAATGAAAAAAATTCCTAGGATCAAAAATCTCGGAAATACTTTTAAAAATGTCATTTACCATAAAGTCAATACATACAAGTTTTCCATATCAAAGTTGAATAGTTGTGTACAACGTTTTATCTCATAATTGTGATGTTTGGATACTCATTCTTCTACAGCTTACGTTCATCATTAATTTATCGCCCCTCGTCAAATTTTACAAATCCTTTGTTTGATAGAATTGCAACAATTCACTGATCTTATAGCGGGACATTGATTACCATTCTTAAGTCAAGTCGAGCATACACCACTTGTTTAGACTATTTTGCGTACAATTTGTTATGCGAAGGATCGGTGTACTATTTTAGTATGAAATCGCCGTTTATCCAAAAAAAAAAAACATGCGTATAGGATTTGAGTTATCACATTCTACTGTTCTTTTGACGTTGTGCAGACTGCTGCGAACGCGTCGTTGGTTGTAATATCTTGCCCACTATTTTACTTTTGTCTTTGGCTCGTGTAAGACCTAGATTCACGGGAGGGTTAATGCTCGGGATCCAAGAATCACTCGTATTAATTCCATCAATTCCACATGGTTAATGCTTCTTGAAATGTATTTTCTTTTACTCTCAAATTATGTAACCTTTTGTCACTTTAGATATCAGCAATCCCTAGAGAATATTATTTTGAAATTGTTTTTTCTGTAATACTTTAGTCACTTTGGATATCAACAATGTCTAGAACATTATTTTGGAAACTAAACGTAGGTAGAGAAACTATTGTCGCTTTAGATCTAAACGTGGAGTCACACAAAGGTTCTGTCTGGTGAAAATAATATGTAGATTTCAAGTGTGATGGATAGATCACAGATATGTAGCATCAAAAAATGCATAGGTGGTCATGTATAAATTATAAATATCTGTGTATAATTTTTTTTTGAGGTATACATATCTGTGTATAATGCATATATAGCCACGATAATTTATGTTCTATCTGGTTTTATATTCTTATGTGCGGGTGCCATCAATTCAAATTTGCGAATGTTTCTGCATGAATTCTATCTACGCATGCACGCAGCCATCCAGATGATTTCACATGTGTTCGATCGATTAGTGCCGCCGCTATAGTCTCTATCCTGCATATGACGATGATGCTCCCGGCGACGCCCCGTGTCACAACGGTGACAACAACAATTGTGTAGTGTAGGCTAGAAACAATGCGTGGGATGGAATGGATCGAGGACTCTTGGATCATGGCATCCGACGCTCAATGGCTGGCCGCGTTGGTTGACAAACCTGTAAGTCGCACGGTATATTTTTTTGTAAGGTTGAGGATAGGAGACTTTTTGGAAAAAATAACGATGGAGTTGTTTGCACGTGAATTATTAAATGTGTAGTCGTATATGAGGGATTTAGCTTGTTTTCCGGCCGGGCCGATCAGATCACACAAAGAAGTTTGGACTCTGCTAGTTTTCGGCTGGCCTTTTAACGTGAGATCAGATTTCAAAGGTGCGGCTGAGCTAAAAAAAAACAGACTGAATTTCCTTTTAGGTGATGGCTCGTGGTTCGGTCCAGGTACGATGGACTTGATTCCAGGCGATTTGTTTTTTGAGGTAACATGGTGTGGTTAGTTATACGTTTTTTTTTTTTGCTTGTACACGGTAACGTTGTGCGTAACTTTTTAATCTTTTAATCTCAACCATCAGAATCAGTATCAATGGACTATATATTTCTAACCGATGTGGCTTAACGTGGTGCCTCGAAAACTAACTCATTTTGCTTTTAGTATATAATAGATATGTTTACTGCAGTTGCCTTTTCCTTTGGATTACCTCTACGCAGATCCTGAGCGCAAGGTACTAATTCGTGTGCTAACACAGTATTGTACCTACTTGATATTTCTATACTGTATGCTACATTGCTACGTGATATCTGCAGTCCCGTTGTATCTGCTACGCAAAGTGCTCTGCAATCACATTGTGTCTGTTAAACTTGTTAGCATGTCCTTGCCATTGGCTGCATTGTACTAAAAAGATAGACCCCATAAAAATGTGATATGACTATTTTGGAGAAACGATAACTTTTTCCAAAAATGTTAGCATGACCCCATAAAAATTTATGCCAGGTTGACACACAACTTTTTCCCTTGAAAACGATCCTTCTTTTACTTTGGTCCTCCTTGATAACTGCATGCTGCATATGTTTTGCTCGTTTCTTCAAACTTAGTTGTAGATGTGATGTATAAATCAGACAAGACACATGGATATACTGTATTTGGTACATGCGGATCAATTATCTCTGGATTGGAGATTTCATTATCCATAAAAACCATTTACTTGTTCTGTCCCTAAGTGCATGACTTACATTGAACCTTTTCAGGCATATGATCTATTGGGACTATATTTTGGTCTTGGTCGCACATTCTTCAATCCAGCCAGTGTAAGCATCATTTTGTAGCAGTGATTTTTCATCTATCTAGTTATTTTATCATGAAAGTTGCTTGGACATTTTCGTGTCAGCTGAACGTATTTTTTAAAGGTGAAAGTGTTTTCTCGGTTTGATTCCCTCAAGGAGGCAACAAAGAACTATACAATAGAAGCCACCCCAGACGACAGGCCAAGTGTCCTGCAACAGGTTAGATCATTTATCCGTACTCAACTGCTGATGCCACCACTGTTTGAACTTAATTAGGGATTTTACACGGTCTTGATCCATGGAACTGCATGTTTGTTTGTTAGGGTGGAATGTTCGTGTTCAAAGGAAAAGAACTGTTATATGCGAGGAAAGATGAGGGCACAGGTGACCATGCACCATTAGATGATGTCCTGAACATCTGCTGTAAAGTTCCAGTTGCCTGATCTCTGAGTCCTACCGATGTGTATGCCAGGTACTCGTGCTCTTAAAGCCATCCTAACACACGACAACTCCAAATTAAGTTTATTTTTGGGGGGTAAAGAGTAGTTTCAGTTCTTTGTGTCTGCCTGTGGCAAAAGAAAGTTCAGTCATGAAAGATTACTTGCTTTGCTCACAAGCTTCACGTGGTTCTATATGTTTTCTGGTCGTGCAGGTTCGGTTTGCTGTGCAGATGCTTCTTGTACAGACATATTTCATAAGCTTGGCAACAGATGACTTTCGAAATACTGAGTCCTGGTACCGAAGCTTGCCACACCTTGTTAAATATAGGAGCTTCAGCAGGGTTTGGTTTCTGGTGCATGATACGTTTCTGACTGTGAGCGCTGCACATGGTGTTACAATATACAGTAGAAATATTTGTATACTATTATGCCTTATGGAATGCTACATATCTGCACATCATATAGTTCGGTGGTAATATTATGGCAACTCCGTATCAAAGCTACAACTGCAGATGAACTCAAATGGTCAAAATCCCAGGTTTCGAGTTCTGACCCACCAACCTTTTCGAATGGAAGTTTTGGTCTTTTGCAGAGACCAAGGAAGCTGCTACGTTAGAGGCGTGGACCACGAAGACAACGTGAGTTTCAACTGAGTTTATTTCTTGGATATCTTGCAGCGAAATTGCAGACCAAACCTAGTAAACCACGCTTTTGGATTCAGAAAACATTACACCTCTCTGTCTACCTCGTACAAAAAAACGAAAACTTAAATCAGAAATACATTTGTACATGCACGCACGGCACAAGAGCTATCATGTCCACTCAAAGGCTGAAACATGCTTTGATATTTGCAGAACGTTCTTTCGCAAAGAAACTGCCTTCTTTGCTCTCTTAATATAAGCCTAATTTGAATTTTAAAAGTCGTTTGCTTTATTCTATTTCGTTTACATTCGACAATTTATAGTATAAGGTGTAGATGAAATATACAACATAATACTAGGACTTCAGCTATTCTAAATTTGAATAAATTTCAAGAGCAAGCGACCGAGAAGGATGAGAAAGAACCACAATAACCTGACACAGTGACACTAGACGGAAACCACAAATGAAGGACGAGATACATGGTGCCCTTAATTTTGAAAAAAGACAAAAACTATATTTCAAAATTGTAACAAAATTATCTGGAAACAATCCCGAGTGCACACAATGTTGTATCCAACCAACGTGTAAAGTCTCAAATCAAAATAATGAATGTTTTGGGCTACACAAAAATAACAAAAAATTGACATTTTTTTTTTTGACAAAATTTGACAGATTTCAAAGAGTTGAAAGCTTACACTGTTCACTACTTTCAAATGTTAGACTTTGTCACTTTTGTGCAAGCTAAAATATACTCCCTCCGTTCATACAAAGATATCTCAACTTTGTCTAAGTTTACATGTATCGAATCATGAAAGATGCACATTTAGATGAAGTTGAGACATTCTTTTATGGACGGAAGGAGCAAGATATATTTCTAATTGCGAATTTACACGTCCGTAAAATCAATGACGGATACAGAAATATTTTAAAGCCTGGGCAAAATGTACAAGTACCATAAAAATACACTAGTTTTTGTACAAATACTATGAAAATACGGCTTGCCGGCCGGCCGGAAGCCCGGGCAGCTGCCCGGGCGGCCGGGACGCTGGGTCCGCCACTACGTAAAATACAACATTGTCCGCACGCAACGAGCTGCCCCCAGGCCCGCCGCTCGTCGTCGTCCACACCACCGGCTGTTTGGATCTCGCCCGCGTCCGCCCTGCCAATGGTTGGCGTGCCAATATATTGGCGAGGGAATCCGCCGCCAGCGTTTCGCCCGCTCGTGGGCGTGAAAACCGAACTGCTAGCCAATATTTTGGCGTGGCTTCAAAGTTTTGGCTTCCAACCAAACGGCTGCCCACTCTAGCAGTCAACGCCAATTATTTGGTGCGGAAGGGAATTCTAGTAGCCGCTCTCTTTTCTCCTCGTCTACAGTTCCCAGAGGCGAAAAGGGAGGCGTCTAGTTTCTCGTCGATCTTCGCCACCGAGATCCCCGGTTCCCCTCCTCTCCGTTCGTCGCTTCGGCGGCGGGAGAGGAGCGGAACCTCGGATTCTCGTGTCTGGCGTGTAGATAGATGTAGATTAGGTGTTGGGGGCGGCGTCGTTTTGGTGGTGGCGGCGGCGGCGCGTTCAATAAAGGTGCCGGAGTTCCAGCCCCATCTCGGCGTTGCTTGTTGTGGCGCTGAGGAGCTCGTCGGCTTTTGCTTCCTGGGCGCAGTCGGTGGGGCGGTGGCGACGACTGCGTTGGGGATTTTGGTCCTCTCGCTCCTTCCCCGTTTCGAGGGCGTTTGCTCCGGCGCTTTCGAGGAGCTGTGGAGGTTCTGGCTCTGGAGTCGGAGGCAACCTGCTGCCGGCCTGCTCTGGAAGGGATCTGTGGAAGAGGGTCGGCATCTTCGTCTTCTTCTCTGGCGATGGCTGGAGGTGGCGTTGGTGAGACTGCGGTGGCTCGGGGATGTTTCCCCGCCGATGTTCGATCTGCGTCTTCGATTCCGGCGTTCGTGTCGGATGTCTCTTGCGGTACTTCAACGCAGCTTGGCTGCTATCGAGCCCCGTCGGTTCTTGGGTGTGTGGCAGGCTCGCGTTCGTCCTCTCTGGCTGCGTTCTGGCGGCGCTGGAGATCGACAGCGGCGGGCGGCTTGGTGGTTGGGCATTAAGACCTGCAAGGACTTCTTTGTATTTTCTCTGTTTCACAGGGTTCTTTTTGCTCTTTCTCCAGGACAGGTGGCCTTCGGGTTGCTTCTAGTGTGCGGGTGCGTGTGTGTTCTGTGTACTTGCTGTTGAAGTTGAACACGTACTTCGTATCTTCAAAAAAAAAAAAATTATTTGGTGCGGCAGCTCGGGGCTATGATCCAAACGGCCCCAGACCACCCAAACCCGGCAGCAAATCCATTCCCCTTCTCTTCCGATTCAAACCCAGCACCCACCCTTCCTCCACCGCCCCCACCCACGCCGGCGCCACCGTCCCGCCGGAAACCATGCTGCTGGTGAGCCAGGCCGCGAACGGCTCCCTCTCCGCGCGCCGCCTGCCCTCCAAGCCGCCCGCCACCCACCGGAGCGCCAACCCCTACCCCCTCTTCGCCAACACCCCCCGCCTCGCGCGCCGCCGCCTCGCGCTCTCCGGCGCCGCCGACGCGCCCCGCCGCGCGTCCGCGCAGCCCCGCGCCGCCGCGGGCGAGGGGCCCTCCGGCTCCCCCGAGGACCCCGTCCTCGTCGGCGTCAACGACGACCGCGTGCCCCTCGAGGGCGTCATCCAGGTCGACAACCCCGCCGCCGCCGCCGCCCAGTCCAAGCTCGTCTCCTACGCGTACATAATCCCCCTTCTCCATTCCCCGACACACCATCCGTTCCCGGTTCCTTATGGTTTCGTCATCTGATCCGTGGTTCCGTTCGTTCGCATCGCAGCAAGGTAGGGCTTCTGGTCGGAGGGGACCTGCTGTGCCTCCTGGTCTTCTCCGCGGTAGGAAGGCTCAGCCACGGCCTGCCGGTTCTTGACGCCGAGACGGTCAAGACCGCCGACCCGTTCATTGCTGGTCAGAATACCACATGTTCTCCTCTGCTCTCTTCATCCGTTGGACTTTGGGGTTGCTCATGGTGTCGGCTCTTCTGCAGGTTGGTTGCTTGGTGCCTACTTCCTTGGCGGGTTCGGAGACGACGCCAAAGGAAGCAGTGGTGTGGGGAAAGCTGTGACTGTTGCGGCTAAATCATGGGCTGTGGGGATACCGGTAATTATCTCCTATTAGCACTTATGTTCACAACCAAACTAGAACTTTAACTAGTACATATATTCACTGATTCTCTTCACATTTCCTCTGTGCTGAGCATGTGGTAGAATATAGATTTTCCAGAGTTCATGGTGTCCAATGCATTGTGACCTACCTCATTGGTAAATTTATTGTATAAATGTGTCTGTTATTAAGTGATCTGGGGGATTTTTTTTCCCTTTTTAGCTGATGAAATATAGAGGGGAATATCAGCTCTTATTAGCAAATATAGCATGCGCATACGTTTTGTTTCCTTACCTTTTGAAGGCAAGTTAGGAAGACAATCTCAAACAAAGAATAACATGAGGGTATTGTCGACCAGCACGAAGGACATCCAAATAAACTTGCCACCTAGTTGACTGCCTTTATCTGGTAGGCCAATGAAGATGCTGTGTTTGACATAGTTTTCATTGGAACTACCGATTAGACGAATACATCGCCTTGAGTAAAAAAACTTCTCTGTGGCTCTATCAACTGAGTAATTATCCAACAGATTGTCTGTATTCTTTGCTAGGATATACCATTACTTCCTGTCTGATAGTGATGTAAAATTAAAACAAATACCTACTCAGAACTTTATGGCTCTGTGAACTTTAGCGAAGCAAATGATGACATTCTTTTGTGCTTGTGTCCTTAATACATGCCTTGACTCAATATTTTCTTGTGAAAACATATTCAGTATTTTGTGTTGTGTGATATGCTACTATGCCTCCTCGTTTGTCTCTTTTGCCAGTTTCCTTTTTGTGCCATCTTTTCTAGAAAGGAAAACTTGAATTACAAAATGAAAAATCCTGTATTATCGTGATTATAACTAAGGAAACAAACAATCATGATTGCATGACGTGTTTTTGAGTATTGATTATTATTATAATTAAAGAAACAAACAACCATGATTGCATAACATGCTTTTGAGTATTTTGTCATTTTGGGCATCCTGTCCTTCGGTGTTAAATCTCCCTAAAGAATTTTTCGCATGCCAATTTAATACTCAATATAGGATGTACCTGGAGGTTGTTTGTTTCATGGATTGTTCAATCATACATAATATTTTTACATTTCCGTGAACCATTCAACCATATTATATTTAGGAAATTGTACATAAAGGTGAAGCCGTGAAGTGGACATTCACACATTTTCATGGCCAGCGGAAGTGAAATTCAATTTTTAATGCATGTGTACCGAATGAATGAAGTTGGCCATGGTCTTTTGAAACTGGCGAGCCACTGTTAATTTGCATAAGTCTGCATCTTTTAATTTTCTGAACTCTGAAACAGTTCCGAGGGCATTTTTTTCGAGGTATGGTGAATTCTAAGGACAAAAAAAAGTTGATTTAAGAATCAAAGTAGTTTGGACACCCTAAGCTTGTTGTCATAGGTAAAGACACAGGGCGCTGTTGTAGTGCTCGATGTCATCTTGGATATCAGCAACTAACATCCCTTGCGCCCTAAACCTGACTTCATAGTGTGGCTAGTCCGAAACATATTCGTAATCACACGCCTTATTATGTGATTGTTCCTTTACCCTTTTTTGTTTCATTAGCTTAGAACATCTGATGGTGATTTGTGCACTTTTGTTTAATTTCTGGTCCTGACTATTCATTCTATCCTCTCAGTTAGGAATTGCCATTCGTTCATTGTCATCTGGTCATATTCCACAAACTCCTTTCATCTTGGTGGCCATGGGAAGTACTGGAGTCTTGTTAACTGCATGGCGTGCTCTGGTTTCACAACTTCTTTCCACTGGACAGAGCAAGAAGGATGATGTCTACAAAAAGGGAAACCCTTTTGAGCTTTTTGAGGTGAGAATTTTCCTGACACAGTTACTGCAACATCTTTTCTTTGAGGCAGATGTTTGCATGGAAAGTCATCTGAGCTTACAAACTTCTCTTAAATGTACAATTCCTTAGTCTATTAACAACCTTGACCGAACATATGCTTCCGTTATCTTTGGCACACGTTTCCCCCTTATTTTGCAGTTAATCACTTGTAGAGCTGTTACTAACAATGTTCTATTTATTACTTGTTCATCTCTGATGATTACAAACTCAGTGATGACGGGAAACTATATTTTGTTGATCAATGTAAACTGTGGGGGATGGTATCATATGCAGCTACCTATAATATCAATTACTCTACTATGTTGCAGTGTCATTGCAGTTGTAGAAATATGAAAGCTGGTTGAATTTATTTTTTACCAAAGTGACAGCATGTTCTCCCCAAATTTCTATCTTAATGTAAAGTGAAAGGTTTGCTGCAGCCTGTGAGTATAGTTGCCTCTGTGACATGCTCTCCTCATAACTTACTTCTATTATACAATTTCAACTTAATCTTCTCTCGAATGGAGAAGCTATTATTTGCAACAAGGTAAAAAAAAGCTCTTAAATCAAATGCCGCGACGAAGATGGAACTGTAATGCTCAGTATTTTAGGTAGCAAATTCTGTACTCTATAGAGGCTTTGTTTTTTCTTGTTTTTCCTTTAAGTCATTTTCATTCCTACTGGGAATTGTTTCCTTTAAGGGCCTGTTTGATTCAAAGGAATATGGTAGGATTGATTCCTATAGGAAATTTTTCTATTATTGAGGTTGTTTGATTCATAGGATTCAAACCTGTAGGAAATATTCCTATAAGAATCTTGTAGTGCAAATCCTATAGAAAAAAAGCATGAGCTCCAACCTCTTGGAAAAATTCCTTCACACAATCAAACACAATCTCTATTCCCATAGGATTCAATTAGGCATGTCATTCCAATCCTTTAGATTTCATATTCCTACACTTTTCCTATCCTATGAATCAAACAAGCCAAAGCACTGATGTTACTAGAAATGCTTACTAGTTTCTTTTATCCTTGCAGTTGCTCACATCACTGGTGCGGAGGTGGTGACGCTCAAATGCGATGATTACCACCGACCACTAGGTTTGACAATCTATTGTGTAAGTAGTATTTTTGGAGGCGAAGATGGCCAGATTAGAATGTAGTTGGAGCATATGCAGGACCGAGTTCTTTTACAAGATCACATGAGGCGATGCCATGTATGTAATATTAAGATGTAGCTGATCAACCACTCATAGATATATGGAGCTTGACCCAATCCTTGTAATTCTCAATGAATAATGTGCCTCTTGAAAATCCTAATAAAGCACATAAATATTTCCTCACAATAACAAAAAAAAAGGGAATCCTGCCATGCTGTGGCTAGAATGTGATGGGGATTTATATCCTCTTATACTCGAATGATAAATGGAGAACAATGCTACGTGGTTTCTACAATATAGTTACAGGGATTGCTTCTAAATAGACAAGCTGTAGAAATGTTGTAAATCGTAGTGGTCAGTAAAGTGTTACGGTACTGCAGATGGACACAACCCAACTCTGCTAAGAAGGTCTAGATGCCGCCTCTGAAGAAGGGCTCGCCGAGGAAGGAGCTGGAGTAGGTGCCGCCGCCGTTGGGGAAGAGCGTTAGGAGGCAGACGACGGCGAGCACGAAGCCCCACGCGTAGCGCTCGCTGCCGAGCGGCGTGATTTCGTCTTGCGCCGGGATCTCCTCCCCGTCGCGGATGAAGGTGGCGAAGAGCCCCCACGCCAGGCACAGCACGCTGCCACTGATGGCGCCCACTCCCAGCAGCAGCGACGTGCCGAACGACAGCAGCGCCGCCGTGCCCCGCCCGAACAGCGCCTGCGCTATCCGGCCACCCTCCAGCCGCCCGATCGGCAGCAGGTTCAGCGACGTGACCACGATCCCCAGCAGGCCCGCGAACGCCAGCGGGTCCACCGGCACGCCCACGCCCTCCACCGCGTTGGGCAGCACGTTCCCGAGCTCGTCGGCGTACGGCCCGATCACCTGCTGCACGAACGACAGCAGCGGGTTGTTGTAGAAGAACGCCGGCCGTATGAACCTGCCGCAGCAAAAAAGTCACAGCTCTGGTGTACTACTGGGTAGTACTAACAATGGCGAGATGTACTGCTACTTACAGGGCGTTCTCGCCGCCGTTGAAGCTGCCGTCGGCGATGAAGGCCGAGACGGCCAGTACCACCGACGTCAGGTACGCGCTGGCCGTGCGGGCCACGGGGATGTCGAACAGGGCCTTCTTGTTCGGCAGAAGCGACTCGTAGTTGTTCATCACGCCCAGGCACCCCGTCCAGTTGGACGGCACCAAGAACGACGGGCTCAGCTTCACGCCGTACTTCGCCGCTGTTAACCTCGTCGCAATCTGGCACGTACGAGTTTGTTATTCCCAAAATGATTACATCAACGGGTAATATGCAAGAGAAGCTGAATATAGATGTATGTACCTCGGACACACCGAGGATGGAGAGGAAGCCTCCAAAGAGGGGGAGGACGTCGGAGACGTAGTCATCGAACGATGCGCCGGGCTTGAGGAAGAAGCCGCTCATGAGAGCGATGGTCCCGAAGGTCGTGACGGCCAGCGCCACGGCGCTCAGGTAGCCCCATGGTGTGCTCAGCTTGGTGACCTCGAGCTGCAGCTCGATCTCTGCTTTCGGCTGCACCATGCACACCTGAATCGAATCCAATCACAGAATGGTATTACTGTCAGTAATCCTAAAGGACAGAATTTCAAGTTTGTTTTGCAACTCACAAATGGAGTGCGATTTCGTTGGATGGGCACAGTAATGTTTAATTAATGATAACCTGCTTCGTGATGTCGTCGTTCCTCTCCTCCATGAACCAGAGGGTGACCTCCGTCCCTGCCGCCTCGGCGATCTTCTTCTCCAGCTTCGGCCTCACCTCCTCGATAGGCTTCCTCAGGTTGCCGAGGAAGATGCCGCCATCGCCGAACCTCCGCACGTCTGTCGCGAAGAACGTGTCGTACCCGAAACAGCTCTTGAGCTGCATCATTAAATAGCTCAAGCATCAGCAAATCTTCGTCGGTTTCTCATCTCCAATTCAACCGAGATTTCCAATTAGCTTGCAGAACTGCAGAAGTGCAGAACAGGTTATGATGGATTGGTGACGGTGAGGTTACCTTGTTGAGGTCGAGCGCCTTGAAGGTCTTCTCGGCCTCCTCCAGCCTCTGCTTCTCCCGTCGTCTCCTTGATGAAACCCCGGAGCAGGCCGGAGACCGGGCTGGCGTCGGGCTCGCGGTCGAGCTCCGGAGCTTCCGGTCGGCGCGCTGCTTCTCGAGCTTGATGGCGGCCTCGATGGACGGGTTACCCATGAACTTCTTGAACTCCTCGTCCGACCTCCAGTCCACCTCCTGCTGCTCCTCCCTGCTCTTCTTTTCGCTGTCCTCGTCACCTCCTTCTTGATGACCTCCTCCTCCGGCATGATGCGACGCCTCCTCGACCTTTTGTTTCTCAGGAGCCACGGCAATGGAGGATACCGGCCGGTTCTCCTTGGCCTGATCTTGCTGCTCATGCCGCGAGCACCTGACGAGGGTGCTGCTCCTGAGAGGCCTGAGAGGGGGCCTGTGGTGGTTCTTGCAGAAGCTCTTTGATACGGCTGCGCTCCTATTAGTGCTGCTACCGCTGCACACGATAGAGGCCACGAGAGAAGTAGAAGCCATTGGCGGCGAGCTGTGTCACAGAGTTTAGTGTGTGGCGATTGCTGCTTGTTCGAGCTGGTGCTTTGAATTTGGTGTGGAGATCCGGGGAGCTCATGATGGAGCGCTTAAAATGGTTCGGGGGAGGAGGAAGACGAGCGTTCTAGAAGTTTGGAGATGGTGCCGGGAGAAGTCGTGAAGAATGCGACGGCCGGAGCTCATGAGGTGATCGAGTAGTGGCGGGTGGCGACGAAGGAGGTGAACCCCGACTTATCCAATTGATCACGAGAGATGTACACTTGGCGGCAGCTCGGCTTTGCTACTCCAGTTGGAGTCGGAGCTCCTTGTGTGGGCCATACACGTCATACTCACTCAAACACACATTTACGTGCGTGCACAAGTGAAGGACCTCAACGCTCAAAATAGGTGTGCCAAGTTTACCACATTGCTATTTTAAGACCGTTTAGAGATTTTTCTTTAAGTCGACCAGGTTGAGCAGTATAAGGTTGATCAGGTTGCACATATTTTGAAAATTCTTTAGTCCCTAATTTTAGAAAAATCCACTCCACATTCGTATTTGACAACATTCGTATCTGCATTCGTTTAAAAAATATGAAACCAGATGTGGGAAGGGCACTATCCGATCCGTTTACACTCCTAGTTGCTGGAGCGTGGTAAATCAATCTACCGCGGTTCACAAATAAGCGTGGTAGATGTGTTCGTATCAACCCTGGAAATCACTTATGTGGTAAATGTGATTTCTGTGGCAGATGTTGCTCGCCCACATGGCTTATTGGCGCTTAACTATCATGTGGATAACGTTGTTCACCCCAATATTATGTCGTTATTTGAAGTGGCAGCACCCACATGAAACAGGTGACGGCCCGATTTTTAGTATTGTCCGTCCGTTCACACAAGCATGTTTTTTATCTAACGTGGCACTTATTCTACCACGATTTTGATCCGTCGCATATGATCAACCCATTAAAAACCCATCAACCTTAAGTAGGTCGCGCCAATAAAACCGAAATCACTAATTAAAGGGTTCCCTTCGCGAAGGTAAACTCGTGCGCGTTGTGGTCGTGACAAGTGTCAGCTTCTCCTTTTACCCGGTCCTCGTGGGTGCTTGCATGTGTGACAAGTGGCAGCATGAGAGAATTTTGGTGGGTTTTCTTCTTTTCTCCCCGCCCAGGTTTGTACCGCATTTATTTCGAGATTCGTTTTTTAAAAACGAAATATCTTGATAATCGTTTATCCGAATTACGAACTGTTTTCACTTTTGAGCTCCTCGCGTCGTGATCTTCAAAACTAGATCACATGTTGATAGGTTTCGACAAACTTTTTTTTGTACAACCGGTTATGTATAGTTGTACAACTTGTGTCTGTGTAGTTGTACAACCTGTGTTTGTACAAACTGTGTTTGCGTAGTTGTACAACATGTGCTTATATAGTTGTACAGACGTACAACCTATGTCTGTCTAGTTGTACAACCTGTGTCTGTACAACCTGTGTCTGTGTAGTTGTACAAGCTGTGTCTGTAGTTGTACAACCTATCTATATCTAGTTGTACAACATGTGTTATGTAATTGTACAACCTGTGCCTGTATAAACCTGTGTCTGTACAATCTGTGTCTGTTTTAGTTGTACAAACTGTGTCTGTACAACATGTGTCTGTCTAGTTGTACAACCTATTAGTTGTACAACGTCTCTGTGTAGTTTGTACATTGTTATATTTTTCTTGTACTTCATGTGTTCCTTGTGTTGTACTACTAAATATTCTCGTACTTTTGCCTCGGAAAATGCAGTACCACGGGGAACAGATGTACAGACGCGGCTGCATGCGGTGCGTTTCGCGAAGCAGGCGTACAAGACATCGCGGGGTGCTTCATCGATGGATCGTGTACAAGACCAACCAGGTCTCACACGTACAACACGCCCGCGGGGGCCTTCTGGGATCGTTCGGATAGGTTCGTCAGCTCGCCGCGCGAGGACATATACGAAGCGAAATTCGATTTCGCTGCTCCGATCTGAGAACGCATGTGCGTAGCCTCCGGTGCGTACACGTGTCGTACGTACGCTCGCTCTCGCTACCAATTTTCCCTTCGAGAAGGGTTCCCTTTTCTTAATCGTACCCCAATAAAACGCACATTCACGTTAAACAGGGGGCACCATAGCCTAGTAATATGGGGCAGGCCAATCCATTAAGGTTAGGCAGGTCGGTCCATCACGCCCATTAAGGTGGTAGGCTGGACTGCTACTTTTTTTTTGCTCCATTAGGACCATTTTTATTGAGACGGTCGTATATATTGGGCATGTTTCTATCATCTTTCGTCCCATTTCGAAAGCCTATTAGACAACTCACTGATTCATGAATTTATTCACATGCTCACCGAGGGAGCATTAGAGCTGGATGCGGCTCAGGGATACATGGTAGGTGGTTGAACTAAATTAATTTGGAAACCTAAATTAATTAAGACCAATTGAAAGCACGATACAGTTTGCACGAAAGGTTCTCTGCACAACAGGTAACTAACAAGATCTGAATCTTACGAGCTCACACAAGATTAATCTTCTTGGTTTCATCTTTTTTTTTATAGAATAAACGAGCTCCCCCGTCGATTTCATATAAAGAAACCGCCAAGTCTTACAAGGACAAAGAGAAAAAAACATAGCAGAAAAAAAGAAAGCCAGACAGAGCATGGGGCAAAGCCACCCGCTCCCAGGTTTTCTCTACAGCTAGAAATAGAGCGACAACCCCGCCCTAACTGAGATAGGAACAACAAAATAAAGATTAAAAGGAACCAGAAGACATAACAAGTAGAACTACTAGCAGGTGAGCCTCGCCGTCGAGTGATTCCATCCGTGTGCTCTAGACATAGCACCCATGATCACCGTCTTCAGCTTTGCCACTCCTCCTTCAAGTTCTTTTCTGTCTTGAGGTTTCTGCAAGATTGCCCAGGCATTAATTATATTACACAGTCTGAAAATAACAGCTGCAGGATCATCAGGGAACTTTCTATTGAAACATGCATCGTTTCTAGTCTTCCAAATCACCCAGCAGACTGCTGCACTACCACACATCACCAGTTTCCTTTGGTTGCCAGTAAACGATGCAAGCCATCTCCCAGTCATGTCCTGCACCCCCTCAGGTGGTCTGACTAAGTCAAAAGCACACCTAATCACTTGCCACACCAGCTTGGCTAAACTGCAATGGAACAACAAGTGATCCACAGTTTCCTGCTGCGTGCAGAAATGACACTGACCATTTCCTGTCCAACCTCTTTTTAGCAGATTATCCTTTGTGAGGATGCTATTTTTGATCATAAGCCAAAGAAACACCTTTATTTTCAATGAGATTTTCAATTTCCAGAGAAATTTCTGCGGGAAGACCCCAGCAGCTCTCAAAGAAAGATATAACCCCTTCTTGGTTTCATCAACATCACGTTTGTATTTGTCCATGGATTTGATCAAATCATCTATGCTCTTTTCCAACATTTCAGTTACGGATTACACCCTTTCTTTCAGCATTTAAAGAGCAGTGACACCCTTTTATTCCGCATTCAACAATATAGAGATATGTAGCACATGGATTGTTTCGGGTAGACTGCAAAGAGAAAATCTAGATGATCCTGTAAAGCTCATACCGTATAACCGATTTGCGGTAAACTGCAATCCACTTTTATGATATGACTGGGCTACCGCTAGAACAGATCCCACAAAAAGCGTAATGCAAAATAATTTTACCACGTGGGACGTACAAAATAGGTTGGTACTGGCATTTCCAGCGGGCCGACGATAATTAGGCGTAGGCGTGAAAGTTCCCTCCCGCCAACGGAATCTTAGTTTACAACTTACTCCAAAAACTAACCCCTGCTACTCCCAATAACCAGCATGGAGGGCTGTTTTTAAGGTTTGCGCAAAAGAAATATGTTAGTTTTTTTTTTCCCAAAACCCTAAAATGGCAGTATATTTGCGGTTTTGGGCCTTTTGCGGACCTACTAGAGTTGCTCTAAGCAGGTCCTTACTTCAACATTTTCCGGGAGGATGCCTCTGAAGAGGTTTGGATCATCCTTATGAGGAACTCGTCTTAGTTTTTGTGGCACTATGAAAATAATGTGAAAAACGTTAGAACAATGAACCATGCAAACATCATGTATTATGTGCAGAAAACAAACTTCTTTATAAAACATGTAAATGTTGGATCTAATAGAAAGTAACATTGTTTTAATCAAAATACGACAATTAGGTGAGCGACTCTACAACACCACTTACATATCGCGATCACAATCGTGTAATGAATCCTCTATTTTATCTGGAAAAAAATGGGTCTGAAACATCTAAATCGTTTCAAGTTTAGCACTTATACAACAATTTTAGCACTCAAAGACATTCTAGACATTTCACCCCTAAAACCAATAGGCAAAAAGCACTCCTGCCAAACATCTAATATATGTTATACATGATAGGCAATAAAACGTTGAACAAAAACAAGATCAACATAGGGAGGCACGTGAATTTAACGCGGAAACCCCTTTCAAGGAGGAAGAGAAAAAACTATGGCGTTAGCTAGCAAAACTTCACTATATACCGGGAGAGGTAACAAATGCCAACAATATTGCAACTTGCGACTTATCCCAACCGGCGGCTTACAAGATGTATTTATAGTGGTGAAGACCTAATCCAGGTCGGTAACGATCCATACTGCGGGGGCTATGCCAAGCCTCCGACGACGGGCTTCGCTCCGACAGAAGTTAGCCAATGTCATCATAGGCTTTATATGAATTTGGATCACAATAAAACAGCAATGTCTCCTTCCCCGGCTGCTTCCTCACACCCCACCACTGTAGCCCAAACAAAAATACCCTATGTCCATTAATCAATTATTATCTCTGTAGATGAGGAGGATCCATGCTTGAGTTGCTCCCTAATCTGATGCTTGCTAGCTTCATCCACCGGAAATCTTGGGGGCTCAGGCTTGATGGCATCGCACCTCCTGCATGGGTCTTTATCACGCAACTCGATTCTCTTCAAGGCCACAGCTCGAGCCATGACAAGCCTTATATAATTCATCACCGTGTCTTCCTCCTCAAACCTATCATAACCAACAATTTCAACTTCAAGTGCTTCAAGTTCTCGGATGGTTCCCACGTCAAGTTGGTCATCTCAGCGGTATCCTCAGACTTATTGAGGTCACATGAATGTCGTGATAGACATAAATTCTCCAAGGAAGGTGCGCCTTCAAGGATAAACATAGTCCAATTCAGATTGCACTCGGCAAAGATGCACAACTCTTAGTTTACTGAATAAACTAGTGAGCTGTTGTGGATCTTCGAGGTGAATCCAAATCATTTGAGCGCGAAAATCCAGATGCAGAAATGACAGGTTTCTCTGACTAGAAAAACACTCGGTCAATGCGAATGGCTCCTGCCAAGATAGGGCAGGAGAAGCAAAGCATACTTTAACAAGCTGAGGAACATAGCCAAAAGACCGGGGGGGGGGGGGGGGGGGGGGTGGGGTTCACCATACCAGGTATCGTAGAACAATTCCAGGAGTTTAGGAACACAGATCAGTTCAACCTGTGTTGTGCACACCCGAAGCTAATAAGTTCAAGTCCCGTAAGCTCCGAGGATGGGACATCTATCTCCAGGACAGGGTCCTGACCTAGTTCACAGGATCTTAAGGAGAGGTACTTAAGTTTATGGCAAGTGTTGAGGATATTGGGGACATCAGAGTCTTCGAACGAAAGGTTCTGCAGCGTTAGTTTTGTGACCAAATTGAAGGCACCAGGGCAAGCATGAAAGAATGATATAAACCGACATCTGAACAATGCCAGGTTAGCCTCACTCGGACAAAGAATGTGTCCATACAGCGCAAACTCGAGGTATTCTGTTACTCTGGTATTCACGGCGTCCCCGACTGCTTGAGCAATAGAGGACAAGTAAAGGTCGACCAGGTAGAAACTGAGTTGCAGACTCTTGATGAATCGACTGCATTGGCATGTCGGAGAAGATAGCAATCTCCTTATACGTCAGTGTACGAGGTCATTATCTGATCCACCGTGTTGTTGGAGCCTCGAAAGTGTGTGACATTAATTTGTACTCCCTCCGTTCCTAAATGTAAGATAGTTTAAGTGTTACACATGTTGTCTAGATACATACTAATATGAGTGAACATATACTTGAAACGTGTCTAGATACATTTGTGTACACGTGTATGTGGACAAATCCTTAAACATCTTATATTTGGGAACGGAGGGAGTAGATAGGAGAGCTGATGAGGGAGGTGCATGTGCATCCATCGTGTGGAGAGCACGCCGGTCTGAATCGCCTTCCGCATATCAAGGCGTTCAAGGATTCGGAGTAGAATGTCATTGGGGAGCGCACTAATTATATCTGCATCTTTGCTCGCGATAATGGCATCTTCATCCCTGATCGTGTTGCACGTTGACTCCATGATTGGATTCGACCCCGCGGGAGATCGATTACTCACGGCGGCCGGCCTAGCTTTGTTGCCGGATGCAACTTATTATCTGAACGGCCGGACTTGCAGCTGCCGGCCTACTAGTCGCTAAACTACTGATTGAGGTGGCCGTGCTTGCAGCGGCTAGCAACTTACTAAGACAGGCGGATCAAGACCTGCCGGCCGAACGGCCTTAAGAATCCGCCTGCGACACTAACTAATTATGCGTGAATCAGAAAGAAAGGAGTTGGTAAAGGACTCTTTTGGTGGGGAAAATTGGTTATTTACCCAAAAGTTGGAAGTACATTGGTATAATACCTAATAGGGACTTGAAAGTAAAATAAAACATTTCTAGTGCAATACCGGTAGAAGAAATCGTTGGGTGGATCGATCCCTGAAAAAAAAGACCATCAATCCCTTTTTTGCAAAAAAAGTCCACTTATCTATTAATAATCATCGAGATGGAGCTTCCGCCAAGCCCGCTAGGAGCGGCGGATCAACCACCACGCCTCTACCCTTTAGCGGCATCGTTGCCGCCGCTCCGGCGCTGTCCGACCGTCATCATCAGAGCCGCCTTCCGGCGCCGTGGTACATGGATGAACATAGTATTTTGCACATATATAACTATGGATGCAAGCTATGGTGAACATATTATTTTGCGATATGGTGCAACAAAATATATCTTTAACATTTAATTCCTTGTACTTGCAAGCAAAAAAGTTAATTAGCATCTAGTTGGGAAAGTAAGATAAAGTATTAGTAACAACATGATTCTTTAATTTATTTTTACTTGACAATATAGGGGAAAAAATCTACTAATTGACTCCATTTTGTATGCGTACAGTTCAGTTTTAGCTGACCCCTAAGATGCTTCAAAGATTCATGATCAGGAGAGTTATAGTAGACTTGGCCATGTCCTATACTAATTCAGATCTGAGTCAAGTCGAGTACTAGTTGGCTAGCTAGTAAAGTTGAGACCAAACTAGGGCATCCACTAGGTGAAAAAGCTACACCATATATGACCTATGTGACAATTCTTGAAGTAGACCATATACATTGTGGGAAAACAGATTTGTCTTTCAAATCAATATATGGAGAAAGATTACTTATTCATCTAATCCAATATGGTTAGCTAGGCTGATGGCGACGTAAGATAGAAAGAATGGGGAGTTGAGGTTTTGGTTTCCTCTATAGCCAGTTCCAGTTCCAAGGTTGATGTCAAACTTGTGGGTTGCTCGGAAGGAATAGAAAGTTGTTTTCCCCTCCCTCCTATCTCTTGCATGCCATTGGTGAATTGATCCCGACCCCTCGTTAAACGACTGTGGAAATTGCTAAGAGCCTCGAATTAACCCAGTTCTCTTCTACATTATGCGCATTTGCCAAAGGAATGATGCAAGGATTTCCAAAAGTTATGTTAGTCACACCTTATAGCAAAACTTCACCTCACACATAGGCGATGCTCTTAGTTTCATACGATAGTTGGGTCCGACACAAATACATGCCCCAGCCAAGGCCATGACTCGAGGGAACCCTACCCCGCCGCCCTAGCACCTCCTCTCCGGCCTCCCTAACCGTCGTCGTTGCCGCCGACCTATCCACGGTGGCGGCAGCCCCAACCTCCGAAAGGGGCGCGGGAGACCTGCGGTGGACACGATGAAAGGACAAGGATGTCGCCTAGAGGGGGGGTGAATAGGCGATTAAAACTTTTCCGGTTTAGGCTTGATAAATGCGGAATAAAACTAGGTGTTTTAATTTAACAAGCAAACAACCTAAATATACTAGGTTCACCTATGTGCACCAACAACTTATGCTAAGCAAGACAAGTAACAAGGTGATAGTAAGATATAAGACTTCAAGCACGAAGGCTATCACAATGTAAATTGCATAAGTCAAGAACTCGGGTATAGAAATAACCGAGTCACGCGGAGACGATGATGTATTCTCGAGTTCCTCCTTTTTAGGGAGTACGTCTTGTTGGAGGGGTGTGAGTTTCAAACTCCAGACGCCACAAATGGCCTCACCCTATTCTCCGATGAACCTTGCCCAAAAGCTCGGTTCACCTTCCACTATCGGAATCCTTCAAGGCGGAATCCGGAGCCTTTACAACAATCTTGAGGCACAACCCACAAAAGGATTGGGAGCTCCCAAGTGACCACAAAAGGTCCCAACTAGCCACAAAAGGCCTTGACCACAAAAGGTCACAAGAACACCGTATAGGGTCCAATGACCCAAGAGTAACAAGCTCACAAACTTTCACTTCCACGAATCTTCGTGGAGAGAGCAAACCGATGCACAAAAGCAAAGACAATAACACAAGAAGTGCTCAAGTCCTTCACTCCCAAATCCCACCAAAAACAACTAATGCTTATGGGGGGAGAAGAGAGGAAGAACAAAGAAGAACTCAACAAATGGAACTCCAAGATCTAGATCCAAAGGGTTTCCCTCACTTAGAGGAGAGATGGATTGGTGGAAATGTGGATCTAGATCCCCTCTCTCTTTTCCCTCTAATTTGAGGCAAGAATCATGGAGGAATAGAGAGAAATCAAAGCTTCAAGAGGTCAACAATGGGGGGCAATTTCGTGCTTGGAAGCTATCTTGACTTTGGGGAAGAAGGGGGCCTTTTATAGGTCCCCACGAAAAATAGCCGTTGCAGGAAAACTGAGGCCGGAATATCCGGCCCAGAAATCAAATAGTCCGGCCCAAATGTCCGGCCCCAGGAATATCCGGCCCAGAAATCAAAAGGTCCGGCCTAAAGGTCCGGTTTTTCCAGAGACTCGCAAAACTGGCTGGATCATGCAGAGAAACTTCATAATCCAAAGAGGGAAGATTAAACCAAATGTAGAAAGGTAAAACCTCTCTATAAAAGAAAAACCGGTAAAACCTCCGACAACAAAAACTCAACAAGATATCCATATGAAATCCGTTTTTGATGAACTAGAGCTTTGTATGGAGATGAACACAAGCTCTAAATACTCACATGGATAAAAGCCAAATAAGAACCAAGAAATATGATATGCCAAGAATGCAAAGTTTTGTGCTCTCCACAAAGATGTGATCAAGTTACTCACTTGAGAGACCCTCTTGATAGTACGGTATCTATCCTATAACCCGGTCTCCGAACTAACAACATGAGACCGGTAAAATAGAAACCGTATCAAGATGATACCTTTGCCTTGCGCATTCCACTTGAGCTAGATGATGACAATCTTGACTCTCTCATGTTGGAACTCCTTTCTTGATCATGCTTGCTAGCACATGCTTGATGAAGACATCTCCAAATACTCCCCCATACTCCATTATGGGAGAGCCTCGCTTAGCTCTGTCTTCATGTATCAATTGCAAGCTTCAATCAAATGATATCTTCTGAGATGGATCAAATTGAACTTGCACTTCATCTTCTTCTCTTGACATATATGATGGCTTGGAGATAAACATGAATGTTCCCTCAATCTTCTTTTCCAAGCTACACTTTACCATGTAAGATTCTAGATTCCAACACATGAACTCTAATCTTTTCCTATGGACAATATCTACAAGAATATCTCAATGTAAACATTAGTCCATAAGGATTGTCATTAATTACCAAAACCACGCATGGGGGCAACATGCACTTTCAATCTCCCCCATTTTGGTAATTGATGACAATCCCTTTTACGAGGGTTTATATAATGAATTTAAGCAATCATGCAACACAAAATGCAAGGATGCAAGAGAACAAAGCCATGCTCCCTTAAACCCTCTAAATTTCTCCCCCATTGGCATCCATTGCCGAAATGGGTGAAAAATTAAGAAGGCCAATATAATAAGAGCTCCCCATAATGTGTGCATTTCTCATGATATGAGCGAAATCAAATGCACATATCCAATGACGAATAGATGGAGGGAGATCAAACTATATTGAGGATCCAAAAATTACAAAAGAATATGAAAGAGAAAGATACTTCGACGAAAGAAGCGAGCAATCAAAAGATCCAAAAAGTGTTCTAACAATCAAGAGGGAACCCCCCAAGGTACGTGCACAAAGTAGGATTTGCATTTCAATAAAGTGTGCACAACATGGAATTGTCACTTCCTCCTAGATAATTTTGAACACAAACAAGTGCAAGAGAGCATAAAAGATAAAAGAAGCAATGCAACTTGCAACAAACAAAATGTTGAGCAACAAGATCAAGGAGCGACAAATAAAGACTTGCTCAACCGAAAGAGATGGGTGTGATATAGAAAGACATTTTAGGAGACTAATACAAGGATGAGCGAGCATCAACATAGTCTTTCAAAATATGAGGCACATAGTGCATATCATGTCTTTCACATACACACAACCCAAAGAAGCTATAGCAAATAGGTACACAAGCTTATTAAGATTCAAAATCATACCAAATAAAAAACAAAGTTTGTGCCTTTTAGAAACCACCAAATAATCAAAAGCAATAAGAGGTGGTCACTAAAGAATTGGAATACCAATTAAAGATGTAACTATTCTCATGTGTATAAGTTTCTAAGTAGACACCAATCACGAAGATATAAGTCCACAAATAAACAAGTACACACAACATAGGTACAAAGGTAAAGATCATGATATCCAAGAGGAAGTCATAAATACACCAATAAGATCTTTGCTTAAAAGCATAGCACAAAGCCCAATTTTATCTTAAAGGAATATAGATGAACTCCCAACATACACCCATCATAGCATCAAAAATATCCACAAGAGAAAAAAGGTTAAAGATGGGATGCTCCGAGTAAGATAACAAGTATCACAAAAAGGCAAATGATTTTGAGAACTCATCAATATTGCACATGGAGACATTTAGAAGAACATACTAGATTAACATATCTGGGATCGGTGAATCATAAAAATGATTATATATATTCCCCTTGATATGTAATCATCCTGACTTGCCCACATTTGCAATAAAATTGTTTTGCAAGAACCAAATGAGTTGCAACAAAAGAGATTCATGCCAAGAAACAACCTACACAAGGTTGAAAACTAGAAAAGAATGCATGAGGTAGATACTTGTTACCGAGATAGCATTGGGTGATGTAGAAGATAAGAGTTCACGATCATCCGAGCTTGGCTCCAATAAGCACATGGTGATAACACCTTCCTTGTAAATGAGATAAGCTTCCAATGCATCTCGAGTGTAAGTACAACATGGTACCCAAACTCATTGGGTCCAAAGTAGTTAGAGCAACTACAATACATAGGACAAACTCCACATAAATATGTGCATATTGATATGAAATTGAATTTCATGCGCATCTTAACCATTAAGGATTTGATGGAGTTTATCCTATATATTGGATCAACAAAAGTAAACATGCCATAAGATATACATAGTAAATATGCATGCACAAAACTTTAAAGAACTAAATGAGATACAACTTGGACAAAACACCACTTAAAACAAGAGATCACACACAGGTGTGACAAGAAAAAGACTTGTCCAAATTATATCAAATACCCAAACAACACATGATTTAAGATACCAAGTTGAAAAACATACCAAATGAAAATAGGTTCAAGGAATGAATCAAACCCTCTACAATTTTCATGATGGCACAAAGTACCAAGACGAAAAATGCTTGTCTTCCAAAGAGACATATCATCGGGATCAAAAATCAATTGAAAACAAATAGTGTTCTAAAAGATATAAGATAGCTCCCCCAAGATTTGTGCATTATTTATGATCTTGCATTTGAATACAAAATGCACACAAATGGGGTCATCACTCTCCATATATTTTATCCAACACTAGTCATGTTCAAGAAAAGCCATAAGATACAAAACCAATTTAAAGAATGGTGTTCTACTCAATGTAGGATAGCTTCCCCGGGAATAGTGCATTATCTAGAAGTATGACTTTAAATGTCAATGCACAATAATGGGATCATTGCTTTTCCTATCTCAAGAAAGCATAAAACAAATTTGAGTAGAGCACAAGGGATCCAAAAAGATAGAAGGAAGATAAAAAAATGAGTTAGATCAAAACAAAGCATTGGCAATAAATAAGGCACATTTCTAGCAAGAGCCAATGTAAATATGATCAATATATTTACAACAAATATGATTATCACTTGTCAAAAGACAAGTAATGTATGGAGATATTTCTCGGTGGTGGATTGCAAAGATATATTCAAGATCATATTCACAAAACATAAGCATGAAGCAAAAGATAGGAATTGAAAAACATGCTTAGATAGAGATTCTTGATGGCTTCAATTAATCAACGATCATGCAAAGCACCAAGAAACTCTCTCACAAACAAGATACCAAAAGATGGGAGACAAGAAGCAATTAAGCAAATATGGAACTTGTTTGAGCAACATGCCACATAGGAACAAGATAATTAACAATATCAATTCTAGGTGGCAAAACCTCACATGTTCACATTTTCTAGGCTCGTAATATGCACAAAGCTTATTACTCCCCATAATGTGATAATCCATTTCTTTTAAACAAGAGGCAAACAAACCAACTAGAGATAATTAATGGACATTATACAATTTGAATTTCTCATGCGCATGACATACCACATAGAGAATAGATAGTATTGATATATCATCACTAAGTGGTATTCCTCATGTATAAACATTTCTAGGATTGTAAAGTGCACAAAGCATATCACTCTCCCAAAATGGGATAGTCCATTAATCTCTCAAAGAGAGCCAACAAGATAAGATAGCAAATAAAATCAAGAAGGCTCAAAACAAGTAAGTGGTGTGCAAACCAACATACACATACTTGATTTCTCAAGATAAGTAAGTAGAGAGCATAACACATACAAACACTAGCAAGGTACAAAACCAAACACATGCAAGGGTGCAAGCAACTTTCAATGTATATATGATATAAGCACAAGTTACCGCAAGGAGGAACATTGGATATGAGATAGAACAATATAATCCAAATGACTTGGCTTGAGAGAATATGATTGATGAAGATCCATTAATTCTTCATGATGTAGCCAAGTCTCCAATGCCCTCCAATAACACCTATTGATCAAGTTTTAGCTTGTTGGTCCCCAGCCAAGTTGGGTCCTAAGAGGTTAGTCACAATAGGCTTGGCAACCCAAATGGTTCTTTTCTTGACACCACTTTGAGTAACAACATATTTGGCAAACACATTGCCAACCTTATCCTTCCGAACAGAATAAACATCATCAATTATAATGGGGTTGGATAAGGTACCATTAGTGCATGAAGAAGCAAAGTGGCCCTTCCCTCGGCATAAGTAGCAACATTGGCTTTTTCCCTTCTTCTTAGTTGAAATCTCAACTTGAGGAGGAATAGCTTGATTCTTCTTGAGAAGTGGCCGTTCTTCAACTTGAGGAACTTGAGTTTGAGCTGGAGGCCTCTTCCCTTGTTGCTTCTCACGAGGGACTTCTTCTTCAAAGGGCAAGATCTAACATGGTGTCCTTCAACTTTGCACTTGAAGCAAACGATCTTGGCCGAATCTTTAACTTGTTCTTGGCCCTTTTTCTTCTTGTTATACTTGGACTTGTTCTTGTTATTGGAGTTGAATCCAAGTCCACTCTTGTCATTGGGGCGTCTTTGAACACTCAACATATTGTCAAGTGTAGACTTCCCAACATAACACTTTTCCAAGTCTTTCTTCAAAGAAGTGACTTGGGCCTTGAGCTCATTTAATTACTCTACATGGTTAGTATCAACACAAACACTAGAGGAAGTACAAGCTTCATTGTTAGAGCAACAAGGCATAGAAAGTAATTCATCACAAGGTTTAGCAATAGTATGTGATGTAGAATTACTAGGACTAGCACTAGACAATATAGCATTTTTAGAAGAGATTGTGCTAGTGACCACATGAGGCTCACAAGATGTTACCTTTGACATAATAGGCTCATGAGATAAAATTAGCTTAGCATGGGATGCTAGAAGATTCTCATTAGAGTTAGAGAGTTTTTCATGACTTTCTTCCAATTTCCCATACTTGCTAGTTAGCAACTCAAGTTGAGCCCTTAGCTCAACATTCTCCTTCAAAATAGATGCTTCACATGAAGTAGAGTTAGTAGCACAAGCATCATCTATTATATACTAAAAGCAAAATGAGGTTGTTTTTCGAGGCACCACATTAAGCCACATCATCTGAATTAATTTTGACGGTTGGATCCAATATTAGTGGTTGCGATTTAAATATGTAACTGATCGCGTAACTATCCAACACGATAGGATAGTCCAAAGTTGTTTTTTTTACTTTGATAGTCCAAAGATGTTTTCAACAGGCATGCCCAGTTTTCTATAAAAAAAAGAACAGATCACGTTACTAACCTGGACTCTTTGCATGTAGTGTTCTCTTTCAAAGAAAAAAAATTGAGCACGTTTTGGACCTGGACTCTTTTACGTACTGTGTAGTCAGTAGGAATATCTCTAAAAGAAAAATCAAAACTGCTCAATATGTTTCTTTGTTAACTGCTCCAAACGTTCGTACCAAAAAAAAAAAAATCTGTACGCTAACTACCTAGATTGAACGTGGTGGCAAGCTAAGGAGGTGGTAGCTGGGATATTTAGTAATATACGAAATTACGCAGACATCACATTAATTTTTGGTTGTGTCTCGCTGGAGACTAAAAGATGGAAATGTTAGATACAACATTAATCGGGTAGAAAAAAAAGCGTTCGGTAAAAGAGTGAGTTTGGCAGGGAGAGAGAGCGCGAGAGAGAGTTAAATCATGCAAATCAAATAATTGACAAAAGTATTGCGTATTATTAGGACAATGCAACTAGCGATAGTACGTAGTACGATGGTTAGAATATTGTGGTACAATTAAAAACATTAATTGTGAGATGACTTAAAGCTTGGTGACCTATTAAATGTTAAAATTATAAACCCTCTAACTATTTTCTTAATATAGTACTGCCCCGTTTCCATAATATAAAATGTTTTAGCAATTTTCTACATTCACATGTACAAACATGTATATAGACATATTTTAGAGTATGTGTTCATACTTTTTAGTATGAATCTAAACATGCATCTGTAACAGCTAAAACATTTTAGATTGTGAAACAGAGGGAGTATGTTACATGAAACTATGTGCTATTTAAGTCAGTGTAATCATTGTTACATGACAAACAAATATGTATCACTGAAGAATGTGGATGACAAGAAGAGAGTAAAAATATATTGTATTAAAATGCCGGTACGACTAAAAGTAAATGAGCTTCTAGAATATGAGACATGTTATTTATTTTTTAGATATAGAACACTTATTTTCTATAAATTCAAACATTACACACATGCGTGATTTTATCTATCATAGTTTTAGAATAGTCAAAGATGCTCCTATTTAGATACATTGTAGATATTCAATACATTGTAGATGATGCCCTCGCATTTGCGAGGGCCACCTTGCTAGTTAATATTAGAAACGAAAGAAGATAACTTAGCAAGCTCATCATTCAACCTAGCATTTTTCTCAATAATAGTAGCATGATTACAAGAGGAAGTAGAGGAGCTAGGCACATCATTTTTAGATAGTCGAGTTTGGAGTTGATCACAAGACTTGATAAGGAGAGAGTGTTCATTCTCCAAGGTCTTGTGAACCTTGGTGAGCTTTTCTAGCTCCTCGGTTAGTCTTTCATGAGCAACATCAAATTCAACCTTTTCTTTCTTATAAAGCTTATATTTCGCAATAGCATGGTCACGTTCTTTAATGATTTTAGAAACAATGTTATTTTGTGACTCCTCAATATTATCGAGTTTCTCTTCAAGAGAAACTCGAAGCTCACTCTCTTCCTCAAGCGTGACGGTGAGAGAAGCAATTTCATTAGCATATTCTCTTTCAAGTCTCCCCTTTTCTTCAAGGACTTCACAACTCTTAATAGCATAAGTCAAAATTTCACAAAAAGGGAGATAGATTTACTACCTTTACGGAGAGCACAAAATACCATCTCACCCTTCTCTTTTAAGGAGTCGGCATCATTAAATTGTAAACCATAATAATCCTCATCCTCATCATCACAAGTAGTAGAGGGTTCCAAAGGAGGAGATCCCTTTGAATCCTTAGCCATAAGGCAAAAGTGAGTAATGGAAGATGATGATGAAGAATTACTTGAAGCACCATTGAGGTCCATGTCTTGTTCCAACAAATGTTGTGATTCCTCTACATTGTTAGCCACACACAAAATAGAGGATATGGAAGTATTGTTTTCATGACAACAAGACATATGAAGCATATCATCATGAGATTTAGTTAAACAACTATTACATGATATGCAAGTACTATCAACACTAGCATGTAAGACATTTGAGGTGCTAGAAGTGTTTAAGTCCAAAGATAGAACATTGCAATGAGATAGAGATGACGTATAGTCAATAGTGGATTCAATATCAACAATGCAATTTCTATCACCACTCACCATATCATTACCTTGTGACAAATCGCATGTTGATGAAGTAGAACAAGTTGTGAACTCATCACGCCCGGAGGTGGAGGGAGAACAATCATCCTTAATAATGTTTGACACTTCATATTTATCTTGAAGCTTGGTCCAAATCTCATGAGCGTTCCGAAAAGACATGATTGATGCAAGAACTACATCGCTCAAAACACATATAAGACCATTAGATACTAGAGTATCGAAATGTGAGTTTTCCTCATCCTCTATAGATAATTCTTGGGAATCCATTGGAGGAGAAAAACCCATATCTACAATACTCTTTATATGACCCTAAAAAGATTAAGCATGCGAATTTTCCAAACATCATAATTTGTGCCATCGAATATAAAAGTGGGATCGTGCACTAATTCTCTAAACGACATATTTACTCTCTAGGCGGTAAAGCCTAATAAAGAGAGCCCAGACTCTGATACCAATTGAAAGGACAAGGATGTCGCTTAGAGGGGGGTGAATAGGCGATTAAAACTTTTCCGGTTTAGGCTTGATAAATGTGGAATAAAACTAGGTGTTTTAATTTAACAAGTAAACAACCTAAATATACTAGGTTCACCTATGTGCACCAACAACTTATGCTAAGCAAGACAAGTAACAAGGTGATAGCAAGATATAAGACTTCAAAAACGAAGGTTATCACAATGTAAATTGCATAAGTAAAGAGCTCGGGTATAGAAATAAACGAGGCACGCAGAGACGATGATGTATTCCCGAGTTCCTCCTTTTTAGGGAGTACGTCTCGTTGGAGGGGTGTGAGTTTCAAACTCAAGACGCCACAAATGGCCTCACCCTATTCTCTGATGAACCTTGCCCAAAAGCTCGGTTCACCTTCCACTTTTGGAATCCTTCAAGGCGGAATCCGGAGCCTTTACAACAATCTTGAGGCACAACCCATAAAAGGATTGGGAGCTCCCAAGTGACCACAAAAGGTCCCAACTAGCCACAAAATGCCTTGACCACAAAAGGTCACAAGAACACCGTATAGGGTCCAATGACCCAAGAGTAACAAGCTCACAAACTTTCACTTCCACGAATCTTCGTGGAGAGAGCAAAACGATGCACAAAAGCAAAGGCAAGAACACAAGAAGTGCTCAAGTCCTTCACTCCCAAATCCCACCAAAAGCAACTAATGCTTATGGGGGGAGAAGAGAGGAAGAACAAAGAAGAACTTAACAAATGGAACTCCAAGATCTAGATCCAAAGGGTTCCCCTCACTTAGAGGAGAGATGGATTGGTGGAAATGTGGATTTAGATCCCCTCTCTCTTTTCCCTCTAATTTGAGGCAAGAATCATGGAGGAATAGAGAGAAATCAAAGTTTCAAGAGGTCAACAATGGGGGGGCAATTTCGTGCTTAGCTATCTTGACTTTAGGGAAGAAGGAGGCCTTTATAGGTCCCCACGAAAAATAGCCGTTGCAGGAAAACTGAGGCCGGAATATCCGGCCCAGAAATCAAATAGTCCGGCCCAAATGTCCGGCCACAGGAATATCCGGCCCAGAAATCAAAAGGTCCGGCCCAAAGGTCCGGTTTTTCCAGAGACTCGCAAAACTGGCTGGAAGCTGGTCCTTAGCTGTAGCATCCCAATATTTTGGAATGTTTAAAAATCACTAAAAATTTAAACTTTTGTTTTTATTAAAAAGAAAAGTTTCAAATTAAAATAGAAACCAAATAACAGAAGACTTTTTGTCCTTTTCAAAAAGCTTAATACTTTATTTCCAAATAATCTTTAATTAAAATTTTGAGTTTAGTTAAATTCTTTTATCCAAGTTATTTCAAAGACAACTTCATTTCATAAAATGTCTTATTCCAAGTATTTGATTTTAAATATTTAAATTTTGGCTAATTCTTTAAACCCTAAAATCTTATTTGCAAAGTGCTTAAGTTATTAAAGTATGCTTATTTCTAAAATGGTTTTGGTTAATCTATAGGATTTAAAATTAGGAATTTCTTAAACTCTAAAACAATATCTATAAAGTGTTTTAAATTATTTAAAGCTTCTTCTATTTTAAAAATTGTTTTGATTTGTTTATATTTATTTGAAACATGAGTTTAAAATAAGTTATTTTAAAAATATGTAATTGTGGTATCTTATTTGGGAATTTATAAAACCCATAATATAAATGGATATTTGTATTTAAATGATTTCTCAAAATCATTTTAAACAAAATGTTTTGTACCAAATTAATTTATTGGGTTTATCATTTTAAATGATATTACCCATACTAAGTTTCTGGATTTTTATTTAAGTCAAAATGATTTATTAAAACCTTATCTTCAAAATTGACATAAAGTGTCAAATTTGCATTTAAACATATTTTGAAATTTTCAAAATTTTAAATGTTTGTAAAAGTGTGTTTGAATGTTTTAAATAACAGATTTTGATTTTACAAAAATTTAGAAACTGGTTTGACCTAATTTGGACTTCTAAAACAAAAGATACAAAAGAAATAAGAAAATCAGAAAAAGAAAAAGAAAAAGAAAAATTGATGACGTCATGCTGACGTCATCATCGTCTTCCAGCTCGAGAATGGACGGAAATCACGCCCGCGAGCTTTGATTTCGCCGTTTCTTTCCAAATTTATTACCGGCGTTTTACTCGACCAATTTGAGCACAGTTTGTTCCTAATGAAATCTCTCGACCTCCTCCTTCATAATCTCCCAAAATCCCTCTCCAAAACTCTTCCAGGATGGAGTATTTCGTCGCCGGATCTTCGCAACGCCAAAACGTCCGAATTGATTGCCCTCTTCAATACGGGCGATTTACTCCCCCATTTGCCTCGCCGTTTCTTCCTACATGAGCCTCACTTCCTCCTCTTCCATTTTCCCCAAGAAACCCAACCCGAGAGCCCCCAGGCTGCTCGGAATCAAGCTCGCCGTCTGCCACTTTCGCCGGCGAAGTTCGTCGATTCCGGTGAATCTCGGAAATCCCGAGCTCTCTCTCCTGTCCCATCTCCTTTTTTCGTCCGTGCGCACCCGTGTGATTTTTCTGTGATTTAATTGCACGCCAGATCGACGGGAGCATCATCGACCTTCAACCACCGCCGCGGGAGCAACTCCGGCGAGCATTTGTCGGCCACCCGGAGCGCCGCGCCATCCGTGACCTCGCCATCGTCCTCACCTCGCCGTTCTTCACCTCGTGGTAAACTGCCCAAGCCCGGAGGATCACCGGAGCCACTGCCTCGTCCACGCCCGAGCCGCAGCGTCGCCGTCACCGTCGTTCTGGTGAGCTTTCCACGGTCACCTCCCAGATTCATTTTCCTCCATTGGATCTTTGATCGGCGAACCAGATTAGACCAATTAGTTGAAGGGGTACCGACGAATCAGGAGTTGCCGCGTGGCGTGTACCAGTCAGCAGATAAGTCAGCACCCAGTCAGCGATTTTTTTTTAAATCGTTTTAAATTTCGGAAAATTGTTAAAACTTGTTAATTCCATATCAAATCAACCATAACTCCGTTTTCAATGTTTTTGTAGTCTACGGATTCGTATGAACGTGTAGAATACAGCAGTATAATAAAAACTTATATTTTAGTCGTGCACTAACTTGTTATTTACAGAAACATGTAAAACATTATTTTAGTTATAGATTTAAATCTATAAGTTCAAAATTTGTAAATAAAATATTTTGGAAAGCCCCTGACCTGTAGATTATTTTGGTTCTGTTGTTTTTCATTTTTGAGTAGTTTAGGTTTATTCAAATTTCAAATGTGTGATTTGAGTAATTTTGGCATATCTTTAAATCTATAAATGCAAAATTTACAAACAAAATATTTTTGGAGACCTTAGGTCGTGTTCTAACAGTTCCCCATGTCCAAAATAATTTTTGGTTAAGTTTAAAAATTGTTTTAGATTTTTAGATGCTCTTTTGACTATTTTTGACTTAGTTTAATTTCTGACAATGTTTTCAATATGTTTTCTTTAGCAAAATTGTTCTAAATACTAACTTTAGACCAGAGAGACCAAGGCCTAAGCCATTGGACACCATGAAACCAAGTCCATGTATGTTTTCCCTAGTTGACCCTCCCAGTTGAAAAACCACCAAGTTAGGACTTGTGAAAAACCATGAAGTGCAATGAAGGTGCCCATTTGTCAACTTGGGATTTTCAACACGATGCTACTACAAGGGAGTTGAACATTCTTTGAAGACCAAACATGTGAAGACTTGGAGCAACCATACCACCTATTCAAGATGATTAGTATCAAGTTTAAGTATTTTGGATCCTAGCGGCATAGTGGGATGAAGCGGCCCGAAGACTAACCTTACATGTCCACGTACATGAGACTTGTTCCACATGCAAAAGTGGCCTAGTCGGGTGTCTGTCTCTCTCACTATAGTGAATATCCAATCTACAACGACTTGTTAATAATCTGTTGATCACAACCTGGAAGGCCATTGAAGAACTTGGAGAAAGGACTTAAGACTTCACCACAACCAGAAGAAACTCAAGAAGATGGAAGAAGAACTTGAAGAAAAACACTAGACAGAAATAGATGAGACTAACCAATCTTGCTAATTTTTGATGTCCAACTTTTAGCCTTGACCATCCCTTAACCACAAAAGGCAATCCTCTTTTACTAGCACTTAGTTTTATTTTGCACTTTTGGAACTAGACTGGCCTTAACCAAAAATGGAGATCCCTACTACTTAGTCAAGGAAACTGAAAAGAAGATCAAGACTCAAGAAGATGTGACCAACACTCAAGAGGAGAAGTTCAAGGCACAAAATAAGAAGTTTCAGAAACAAGAGAAGAAGACCAAGGTGAAGCACAACAAATAGGGATCCACTAGAGTTTGATTTATTTTCAAACTTAAACCTTGACCAACCCATGCCCTAGTAGCTAACCATAAAACCTTTTTCCATAACTCTTTTGAGAGTTGAACATTGACCATTTTCTAACTAACTTGTTTAAAACTCGTTTGCTATGTTTGTTCTTTGAATGTTTTCTTCTTTTTGTTTGTATGATTGTTAGCATGCTTGTTTATATTATTGTTGTTGTGTTTTCAATGTATAGATTGTACGGAGAGCAACGTTCCATCTTGTGAAGAGTGTAATTCTTCACCAACTTCAAAGGCAAGTGACACATCATAAACACCTGTATTTTCTATATGCATTAGTTTATTTTTGAGTAGTATGCATGATAGGAAATTTTACTAAGTTATAGTATGCTATGCTATTACCCTAGTAGTGTATAGCCACCTTCTACATTGATAAACTTGTGGCCATTAGGCCTATTATATGCTTAGCAATGCTACAAAATTGTTTTACTAGATGCAGAGGAAAAATTCTAAGTACTAAACTCAATGAACCACCTGGGTGGATTGGTTGAATGGATTATGTTGAGTGGCTACTCGGGGCTGTGCTTGTGGTTGTCTTCGCCTAAGGTAGTTTCATCTATACTTAGGGCCATGAGCACGGTGGTTTTCACCTGAGGGTGCACTTGTGGTTTGCCACCCAGGAACAAGAGATGATGAAGTCCTTTCAAGTTTAGATGCTTCCAGTGCAGCCTTTTGACATATGGGCTCTGTCTTGATCAACTAAGTTGTGGAGTTCAACCTGTCGGCTTGACAAGCAGATGTAGCAAAATTATAGGTGGAACGGGTCTTGCCAGTATGGTTGAATTCTTCTTCTGAAAGATCTTGTCTCAATCTTCTCCTTTCCTTAACACATTCTGAAGTGTATAGGATGTTTGGGCTGATTGGGTCTTAAGGTGAAAGTGCACAACCTCTGCAGAGTTAGAAACTAAGATCTTAGCCGTGTCCCCGGTTATGGACAACTATGAGCAGCTGGACAAGGATGGACAGAAGATTCTCATCACCATTTTTCAATAATCTAAAACTTGTTTAAGAACAATAGCAGGAGATTTCCCTGGTTTCTATCAGTGGCACTCCTTAATTTTTATTCTGGTTCACTGGTTTCTATCAGTGGTACCAACTTAATGATCAAAAATGTTTTTATGAAAACATAGGAGAAAACTTGCTTTATGCAAATAGCCAAAACTCCACTCAGCCAAATATGCATGTAGAAGATAGTCTTTGCCATATATATATATCCACCATAGTGTCATTTGCCAGTACATCATTGTACTGACCCTTGTGGCTGCATAATCAAATTTGCAGGATCATTTGTTGACGAGTGAGGATTCGTTTTAGGATCTCGAGTCTACAACCAACATGTCATTGCCTGTGGCGCATGATTGAAGATGAGGCTCATTGAATTACTAAGTTTTCCGCTGTTGATTTTTGTATCATGCTAGCCTTGAGCTATGCAAGTTGTAAAATCTATTTGTAAAGACTGGATTAAGCGTAGTAATAAAGTTTTGACGCAATTGCATGATATCTCATTATTGTACTGTGGTGCTAGCAATTGATCCAAGGACTAGCACAATAACACAGATGTCTTGTCTTTATTTAAAAGATGGGATCGCTACATTAGCCGAAAATCCAATAACTTTCTCGTCCGGACTCCGTTTTCGATGATCTTGGGCTTGTTGAACTCACAACGAAGAGTACAACAAGATTATGCAGAGAAACTTCATAATCCAAAGATGTAGAATAAAACCAAATGTAGAAAGGTAAAACCCCTCTATAAAAGAAAAACCGGTAAACCTCCGACAACAAAAACTCAACAAGATATCCATATGAAATCCATTTTTGATGAACTAGATCTTGGTATGGAGATGAACACAAGCTCTAAATACTCACATGGATAAAAGCCAAATAAGAACCATGAAATATGATATGCCAAGAATGCAAAGTTTTGAGCTCTCCACAAAGATGCGATCAAGTTACTCACTTGAGAGCCCCTCTTGATAGTACGGTATCTATCCTATAACCCAGTCTCCGAACTAACAACATGAGACCGGTAAAATAGAAACCATATCAAGATGATACCTTTGCCTTGCGCATTCCACTTGAGCTAGATGATGACGATCTGACTCTCTCAGGTTGGAACTCCTTTCTTCATCATGCTTGCTAGCACATGCTTGATGAAGACATCTCCAAATACACCCCCATACTCCATTATGGGAGAGCCTCGCTTAGCTCGGTCTTTATGTATCAATTGCAAGCTTCAATCAAATGATATCTTCTAAGAGGGATCAAATTGAACTTGCACTTCATCTTCTTCTCTTGACATATATGATGGCTTGGAGATAAACATGAATGTTCCTCAATCTTCTTTTCCAAGCCACACTTTACCATGTAAGATTCTAGATTCCAACACATGAACTCCAATCTTTTTCTATGGACAAGATCTACAAGAATATCTCAATGCAAACATTAGTCCATAAGGATTGTCATTAATTACCAAACCACGCATGGGGGCAACATGCACTTTCACACGAGCGCCATTAGGCGCAGGTCACGCGACACGACGGTGCGTCTCCGTGCGGCGCCCACGAGTGCCGCGGGCTGGCTCTGGTGGTGGCAGTGGGCGATGGGATCGTGGCGTGACGACGAGGTGGGCTTCGACGGACCACTGCTGTCGGGCGCGGTGCTGAGAGGCGCCAGTTTCCGTGCCCTCCAGCGTCCATCGTCGGCCTCCTACGCACTCCTTCCTTGATAGAGATTGTTCCCGACGAGTGGTATTCTGCCCGATCTTCCTGGGTCGGGGATTTTCGTGGTGCGGAGGTGGGTTTCGGGAGAAATCACCGCCGACAAGACCAGCACCGATGCAGTGGCGCGTGTGGCGTTGCCATTCCTCCCTGGAGGGCATCAGGGATCTTCCCATAATCCAGTCCCAACCGTGTGTGTGTGTGGGCGGGGGGGGGGGGGCAAGGACCGGTCCGTTGGTCTGGACAACAAGGGCATGAGGCGTTGCATTCCTTCTTGAAGGTGCTGTTTTGGCACACAATATTCCCGGATCCATGCGGCGATGGGTAATGCCGATCTCCGTCCTGGGCGTGGAGCTTCGGAGGGCACGATTGTTGGGGGGATATAACCCGGTATACTCATGATCAAGGAAGAATCAGTCGGACGGCCCAAGGCCTGGTCCGAGTGATGTGTACAAGATATGGGCCGGGTTATAGTTGGGCCAATAGGCCTAACATGACTCGTCCCTAGAAGGAAGGACCTAGAAGAACTGGAGTCCGAGTGAAGGAAGGAACCGGGTGACTTGGAGGCTACGGAAGGTCTAGAAGAACCTAGAGTAGGACTCTGAGCTCGTATGTAACTCGGTATTCATTGTAAGTTCGGGAGACCCGGCGTCTATATAACGGGCTCCCAGAACATAGATAGACAAGTTTTAAGCCCTAGTTCAATATCACCGCTATCAAGCGAAACCCTTGTAACCTGTCTCGTAACCCGGCTCTGTTGTCGTAGCCGAGTAATCGAGACCTCGAGATCAATAACATAGAAGCAGGAAGTAGGTCTTTATCTCCAATGGAGAGGCTGAACCTGGGTAAACCCTTTTTCCCCTACGAGCGTGACAATCTCCTGAAGGACCAAGGCGCCTTGCCCAATCATCAAGTTACCCTATGGTAACATCTGCCGTGATAACCCCACGACAGTTGGCGCCCACCGTGGGGCCCGCGACCAAAGCTGTCCTCATCAAGGGAGAAGCTCTGCGAGGGATGGAGAACCTCGCGATCGGCGAGGTCAGGATAGATCAGCACGAAAAGAGCATCGTCGACGATTCCGGCTGGAAGGAAGAAGCAGATCTGCTGGATACCGGCCGGGTGATCCCGTTCGGTCGGATCAACGTCTTCGTTGGTATGATTCATGCAACTCAGCAAATTGATGACGAGGTTATGTGCGACTCCGTTTCAGGGGCAGCCACCATCGTCCAATCTGATGGAGAAGAGTCAGTCGGAACAGGAGGTTTCGAACATCAGTCGGACATCCAGGCTTGCGAGCCGGAGTGCCGACGTGAGGAAGAATTGGATACAGATACTAAATCGATCTTACCGTTGTTTGACGAGAGATTTGGGTACGTGGCTGATGAGGAAGATTATGAGTCGGAGCCAAGGACCATGAAGCGTGCGGTGGTGTATACTCTGAGGAACCACAATGATGGGACAGAAACTTCAGTGAGCGAGGACGATGCCACGCGCGTGGCCAGAGAAAACAGAGAAAGAATTCAGCATCTCACGACCTTTCAACCGGGCGAAGGCTCGGGACAGCCGGTTGTGATGGAAATCCCACCAGTTTTTAGGCCCTTGGACTTTGACGCCGCAATAGTTACCACCCCGATCACACCAGATAACGCAGCACCCCGGGCGCAGCAATTGGATACGTTACGAGTCACGCTGGAGAATCAACAGAAGGCTTTATTGGCGGAGCAGCAGCGCATGTTTGATGAACAACAAGAGATATAACGGGATCGAGCCCGTGTGGAGCAAGAAAGGATAACAGTGCAGAATCGCCATGAAGATCTTACAGCAGTACATCGGAGGAGGCACGAGACCCGGGTGATGCCAGGCATGACCTTAGATCCAACAAGATTGAACTTTGCATCACCAAACGGAGCTCCCAATGTCACTCGGCCTGAGCCAGCGCCGGTTGGAATCGGGCATGGAATCATGGTTAGAGCAAATCAGGGAGGAAACGGGGTGCCGCCCAACACTCGGGCTGGAGCTCAGCAAAATCAGAACACAGCAGCTGCGGGTGGTATGCCACCACCAGCAGATCGGTTCACACGCCCAGTGGTCATACTCAAATCCGGCTGATAACGTGTACGCAGCTGTCGGGGAGGTATCCCCGGGTAGGGTCAAGGCTTGGCATAAGGTGGTGTTCCAAGTTGTGCCGAGGTACGGAAAGGGCCGGCCTGTTTGGGCCTGGGAAGGTCCGAGCTTCATCTTGACCTGGAGAATACAGGCCGACCTATTTGGCCCAGAGGGGTCCGAGGTATACTAGTGGCCAGGGCCGAGGTTCACAGTCCGAGCTATGTTCTGCCGACCTAACTACCTCAGTGCGGTGGTTTGCGTTGTGGGTGCAGGAGAAGCTGTGGGAAGGAAGTAAGATCCGAGCTAGTAAAAGATATTAAGCGCAAGACCCAAGGTACGGCACGGACGCGCCGAGCTAACCGAGGTGATGGGCTGTAGGTCGGGCCGGAGTCAATGCTCCTGTCACTTCCAGCCGGGTACTAGAGCGCCTGACACGGGAGCGTCTGTCAAGGGCATGGCAGAGGCGTGCTCCGGGTTCGGCGGGCCTGCACGTCTCCGACCGCTGACCACGCGAGGTCTGGGTAAAGGCTACGAGGTAGCTCTGCCAGGCCACGTCCTGTCTCGGTCAGAGGGGACATGCTAGCTCTGCCGGTAGGCTACAGGAGATGGGCAAGCCACGTCTTGTCCCCGACCGAGGTACGGTGGTACGGTGGTGACCGTTGCAGAGGCATGGCAACAGTGTTCTGCGAGGGGCACAATGGTAACCCGGCTGGCCTATATAGTGGGCTTCACCCCTCCTGCTAAGGGACGGACGAGGATGATCAAGATAGAGAGAGGAAGCTCGGAATACCTCGGAGAGACCTCGGTTCAGGCTCGGACTGCCTTTTCCTCTCTTTGTAGCATCATCTTCCACCTCGAGTTCTCACCATTGTATCATCATACAGCTCGAGGAGCAGCTTGTACTTGTCACTTTGAGCTATACACTGACTAGGATAGTGCTGCAGTAGGGGTGTTACCTCCGCAAGAGGGCCCCGAAGCAGGGTACATCGTGGTGTGTTTTGTGTTCTTGCTTTCTTGGTTCTTTGTTCGTGTTCTTGCGTGTTCTTGCGTGTGCACTTCTTGAGTGCATAAACCCTCCCCGGATTCCCCCAACGACCATTCGGCCCCATCTTAGCCATACCTATGGCATCTGCCGTGATCCCACCACGACAGTTGGCGCCCACCGTGGGGCAGATTGAGGCGTTGGAGGGAGTTTTCATCCGGACGGGCTCAGGCGAGCGTGTTCTTTCCGGGCTTGTCGCCAAGATCGGAGAGTTCACCTTCATCAGCGACAACGCGGGGTGTTTCGCCGGCAAGCCCTTCCCCGAGCACGGCTTCACCATGATGCTCGGCAGCTTCGTCACGTACGTTGCTGTCGAGGTTGTTCGCGGGTACCCGGAGCAGGTGCTCGTGGACGACGAAACTCCTCTCCTCGCGGCTTTAGGTCGGCGCATCACTCGCCCCGAGAGCTGCGTAGAGGTGATGGTGACAGGTCCGGTTGACGCCGCTGGCAAAGTAGATGCCAGCCAGTCCAAGGCAGCCGAGGTTGCTAAGGTGAGATCTGCAAAGCCCAGGCTAGAGAAGGACTTGCCTGGCACCCCAGAGCTGCGGGGCCGAGGTGCGACCCTGGTAGAGATAGTGGATACGCTGGCAGACCCAGTAAATCCAGGGTGGACATAGTGGTGACTGTGGCCGACCTAGAGGCAAAGCGTGTCCTGCTGCAGAAGGAGGCTGTAGCAATGATAACAGCTAGAGATGAGTTCAATAGAGATCTGCGCGAGTACAATGCAGCGAATGGCTTCACCCCGGTAGCGGTTGATACACATAGGGGAGCCGAGGTGCGGCAGAGAGGCAAGGGGCTCAATGATGAGCTAAACAGGGAGGCTCGACCTACCACCTCGGCTAGGAGTGGGAGTCGCGTGTCAACTGGAAGGCCGGTGTATAGTTCCCCTGCTAAGAACCTCAGAGCTGCCGAGGCAGGCAGGGCCGAGCTATCCGGATTATCTGGAGATGCATGGCGTGCGCAGCAGAAGCGAGTAATGAGTTAGTATATGTGGCTAACCAGCAGAATGAGGCTCTCCGCAGAGCAAATGCCGGGGCTGGTGATTCAGAGATGGTTTATTCAGCTAGGCCAGTCAGTCAGGTGTCCAAGGGGCAAGCCTCGTCTCCACTCGTCGGAGGAGCCGATCGAGCCCGGAGTGTCACCTCGGGTCAGAACCAGCAGCTGCAGATGTATGATCCAGTCCTAGCAGCAAAGCAGAAGGCGGGCCAGGGCAATGCTAGCCGAGCTAAGGGAAACCCCGGCCCAGGCAATGCGAGCCGGGCTAAGGGTAACTCCGGTCAGGGAAATCAGAACGGCGGTCAAGCGGCATCGGCTGGCCGAGGTAAACCACCTCCGCCCCCGAGGTATCAGCAACAACCTCGGCAGCAGGGGCAGTATCAGCGAGAGCCGGAGTATGTTCAGCAACCTCAGAACGTCGGTCAAGGCGATGACCGATATGATGATGGAGACTCGGCCATGGCACGAGCTGGATACCACAGAGTGGATGGGGCGTTGGGACCTCGGATAGGAGGTCGGATGTTAGCCCAGGCGATGTCCGTAACAAGCTGGATAGACTCTACTTGTCTGAGCAACTGGAGGAGGAAGGCCCTCCTGGTCCGGCATGTTTTGGACCTCGGATCATGAAGGAGCCACCACCACCAGTATCTCAGTTCCAGTTAGGTCGGAACACCAAGCCATACAATGGGAGCACCAAGCCACAAGATTGGCTGACAGATTATGTATCCTCGGTGCACATTGCGGGGGGCAATCGCCGATGGGCGGTCCGGTATCTCCCGCACATGTTGGAAGGTCCAGCTCGGATCTGGCTGAATAATTTGCCGGAGTATAGTATCAACTCCTGGATAGACTTGGAGCTGGCGTTTAACAGCAACTTTGCTAGTACATACAAGAGGCCAAACCGACCTCAGCTCCTGGCGGCATGTAAGCAAGATGATCATGAAACTGACCGAGAATTCTTAACTCGGTGGAGCAATGTTCGGAATTCCTGTGAAGGAGTGGTAGAGGCCCAGGCCATTTCCTGGTTTGCAGATGGCTGTCGACATGGCAGCATGCTGTGGCAGAGGCTCCAGAGAGATATGCCGAGATCCCTAGCAGAAACCATCCGGGTTGCAGATTCTTATGCCCTGGGTGATCCGATGCAGCCAGCAGCAGAGGCAGGAGCACGTAACAGAAGGAGGGAGCCAATAAACAACCGGCTCGGACCAAGGTGTAATGACCGTCAGGAGTTCGGACAGAAGAGGAGGGAGCCGGACTATCCATACCTCCAACCAAGTTGCAGCGGTGAACCCGGATCAGCCCGGAGCTGGAGGTGTCCAGAGGCCAAAAATCAATGGTCCGGCATTTAGTCCGAACCAGGAGCCACCCATGACCTATGAATCAATGATAGATGGTCCGTGCTGTTACCATACGACTGACCCGCGCAAGCCAGCCAACCATTCAACCCGGCAGTGCAGCTGGAACCGCAGAATCAGAGAAGAGGGGGCAAGGGCCGGAGGAATCAGAACAGGACCACCACCTCAGAGATTTCAGCCGAGGTCCCACCCTAATCTGTCCGGAGCAAATGTTACCCCGGTAACCACTGCACCTCTTCCGAGGCCTGCAGCAGCAAGACCCGTGAATGTGGTGAATGTCCGAGGTAATAACAACAACAATGGTGCCGGACCAAGTCAGCAGTATGAATACCCCGGAAATGACTATAGAGAGGTTCATGCGAGCTATGTGGTCTTTGTGACCGAGCCAACTGACAAGAAGAGCGTGCAGAGGCGTGCCATGGAGGTGAATGCAGTAATGCCGGTGGTGCCGACCTATATGAACTGGTCTGAGCAGGAGATCACTTGGAGCAGAAAGGACACACCTCGGATCATGCCGAGTCCTGGAAAGTATGCCCTGGTGGTAGATCCAACGTTGTGTGGGCCTACCAACAATGTGAGGTTCACCCGAGTTCTGGTGGACAATGGCAGTGCCATCAACATCATGTACCGAGACACAATGGTGAAATTGGGCATCTCGCCTAATCAGTTGATGCCAAGCAGTTGTACTTTTCATGGGATTGTGCCCGGCGTTTCCTGTGCACCCATGGGCAAGATATGGGTGGATGTAGCATTTGGAACCAAGGAAAATTGCCGAGTTGAGAGTATCGAGTTCGAGGTGGTGGACTTGGAGAGTGCATACCATGCACTGCTTGGAAGGCCGGCTTTGGCCAAGTTCATGATTTCCACCCATGTTGCATACCTGAAGATGAAAATGCCAGGGCCTAATGGGATCATATCCATCTCGGGTGACTACAAGCGAGCAATTCAGTGTGCCTCGGCGGGATCTAACCTAGCCGAGTCTTTGGTGATCGCAGCCGAGAAGAAGAAGCTGCATCAAGTGGTGGCAATGGCGCAGTCAACACAGCTCGGCCTGTCCGGACTGATGAGCCCGGACTCAACTGCGGCGTTCGAGGTACCCAAGGAGACCAAGAAGATCCCCATTGACCCGGAGCACCCAGAGCATGTGGCCATCATTGGGACCGGGCTAGGCGAGAAATAGGAAGGCGAGCTCTGTCACTTCCTCCGTGAGAATCGGGATATCTTTGCATGGTCGGCTAAGGACCTGCCAGGTGTTCCGAGGGAGTTGGCAGAGCACTCTTTATTTGTTAGGCCAGAGGTGAAACCGGTGAGGCAACCGACCCGTCGTCTCTCAGACGACCGGAGACAAGTGGTGCTGGACGAGCTGGCTAAGTTGCTTGCAGCCGGGTTCATAATGGAGGTACTGCATCCGGACTGGATATCCAATCCGGTCCTGGTGGAAAAGAAGAAAGACGAGCCAGCCGTGGTCAAGGTGTGGCGCATGTGCATTGACTTCACTAACCTCAACAAGGCGTGCCCAAAAGATCCATTTCCATTACCTCGGATTGATCAGGTGATCGATTCCACTGCTGGTTGTGAACTGTTATCTTTCATCGATGCGTACTCTGGTTTTCACCAGATACCACTGAACCCAAAGGATCAAATAAAGACCGCTTTTATTACCCCGTATGGGGCGTATTGCTATCGTGTCATGTGTTTTGGTCTGAGAAATGCCGGGGCAACTTATCAGAGGTGTATGCAGAAATGCCTGCACTCTCAGATGGGCAAAAATGTGCAAGTGTATGTCGATGATTCGTCATCAAAACTAAGGAAAAAGTACTCTCCTCGAGGACCTCGAGGAGACATTTGTGAATTTGAGAAAGTATCGGTTGAAGCTTAACCCGGACAAGTGCACCTTTGGTGTCCCGGCTGGAAGTTGCTCGGATTCCTGGTGTCCAGCCGAGGTATCGAGGTTAACCCGGCCAAAATCCGAGCTATTGAGAGCATGAAGTTACCGAAGTGTTTGAAAGATGTGCAGAAGTTCACAGGGTGCCTAGCCTCGTTGAGCCGATTTGTAGCTCGGCTAGGAGAAAAAGCCTTACCTTTGTACCAGCTCATGAAGAAAAGTACCGGGTTTACATGGACCCCGCAGGCCGACGTGGCGTTTGGCGAGCTGAAAAAGATGTTGTCCACTGCCCCGGTGTTAGCGTCACCATTGCACAATGAGCCGATGTTACTTTACATTGCGGCCACAAACCGAGTTGTAAGTGTGGCAGTGGTGGTGGAGCGCGAAGAAGGTGGCAGGTCGGTGCAGAGACCGGTGTATTACTTGAGCGAGGTGATCTCTACCTCGAAGCAGAACTATCCTCACTACCAGAAGATGACGTACGGTGTTTACCTGGCGGTCAAGAAGTTGAAGCATTATTTCCAGGAGCATCCCATGACGGTGGTGTGCGAAGCTCCAATCTCGGAGATCATCGGGTGCAAAGATGCAACTGGCCGAGTTGCCAAATGGGCGATTGAGGTGTCTCCATATGCACCACATTACGAGAGAAGAGACGCAATTAAATCCCAGGCGTTGCCGGACTTCTTTTGTGATTGGGCCGAGATGCAGTATGAGCCACCCAGGCCGGACTATAATTATTGGAAAATGCATTTTGATGGGTCCAAAACAAAGATCGGGCTGGGGGCTGGTATAGTCCTCACCTCGCCAAAGCAAGATCAGCTGAAGTACGTGCTGCAGATTCATTTCTCAGCATCAAACAATGTGGCGGAGTATGAGGCCTTAATCCATGGCCTCAAGGTGGCAAAGGAGATCGGTATCCGGCGTGTAGAGTGCTTCGGCGATTCCGACCTGGTGGTGCAACAATCTTCTGGAACTTGGGATGCTCTGGATGCCAACATGGCGTTATATCGGTTCCATGTGCAAAAGATATCCGGGTTCTTTGAAGGGTGTGAGTACAGGCATATACCTCGGGCAGAAAATGATGCTGCCGACGTGTTGTCAAAGCTCGGTTCATCAAAAGAGGCAGTACCACCAGGGGTAGCCCTGAATCACTTGAGAACTCCTTCAATCAAACCTTCTCCTGAATCCGAATCTATTTTCATCCGGCGGAGCAAGAGCCCGGACCTGTTCCAATGGAGGTAGACGTCGGATGCGTTTGGTCGGACCCGGGGACTGTGTGGCAGAGCTCGGGGACTGCACACCAAACCTCGGGGACTGCTCATCCAGACTCGGGGACTGGTCGCAGGATGGTGGAGGAAATAATGGAGGAGATTATGGTGGCCGAGCCAATGGAGGTGGATGAGGAACTTTTTCCTTTGCACCCGGTGCCGGAGTGGGCGGAGCAAATTATGAAGTTCATAACGGAGGGAAGCACGCCAAGTGACACAACCGAGGCTAGGAGGATTCAAAGGAGGGCCAAGGCGTACACCATCATCAACAAGGAGCTCTATAAAAGAAGCGTAACCGAGGTGTTGCAACGGTGTGTTGAGCCAGCTGAAGGCAAGGAGATGCTTTTGGAGATCCACCAAGGAGAATGTGGTCATCATTGCAGCACAAGAGCTCTGGTGCCAAGGTGTTTAGGCATGGGTTCTATTGGCCCACTGCTCTTGCGATGCAGAGGCCATAGTCCGGAGATGTGAAGGATGCCAAAGATTTGCCAAGCAAACGCATATGCCGGCTTCGGCGCTCAAAACAATTCCTATCACTTGGCCGTTTGCGGTATGGTGTTTGGATATGGTGGGAGAGTTCAAACCAGCCCGAGGTAACATGACACACATATTGGTGATGGTGGACAAATTCACCAAGTGGATCGAGGTGAAACCAATCCGGAAGTTGGATGGTCATTCAGCAGTGACTTTCTTGAAGGAGATTATTCTGCGATATGGCTACCCCCATAGCATTATCTCGGACAACGGCACTAACTTTGCTGTTGGAGAGTTCGCTCGGTTTTGCATGAACAAGGGAATCCGGCTGGACATAGCCTCGGTGGCACACCCGGAGTCTAATGGACAGGTGGAAAGATCAAATGCTCTAGTGTTGGCCGGCATCAAGGCTCGGCTCATTGAACCACTGCTGAAAACGGGGGTGTTGGATAGATGAGATACCAGCAGTACTGTGGGGTCTAAGGACCACGCCAAATCGATCGACTGGCTATACGCCATTTTTTATGGTCTATGGGGCAGAAGCTATGCTACCCACTGACATCGAGTATGATGCGCCCAGAGTGGCAATGTACACTGAAGCCGAGGCAAAAGAGGCTCGGGAGGATGCAGTAGATCTGCTTGAGGAAGCGAGAGAATTGGCCTCATCTCGGTCAGCAATTTACCAGCAAGGTCTCCGACGTTATCATAGCCGGAGTATCAACCCTCGTGTGTTTCACGAGGGAGATTTGGTGCTGAGGTTGGTGCAGCGCAAGAAAGGCCGGCACAAGTTGTCACCTCCATGGGAGGGACCGTTCGTTGTGAGCCGAGCTCTGCTCAATGATTCCTACTATCTTATAGATGCGCAGGAACCAAGGGAAGATGGGCTGGACAACCCCGAGTCAGAGGTCAGGCGACCATGGAACGTAGCTCTACTCCGACCTTTCTACTCATGAAAGGCGCAATGTATGTACCTCGGTTAATCCTTAATAAAAATGTCGGCACTCCGAGGTAAAGCTCGGGGACTGCCTCGCTCTTGTGCTTATGTTTTATCTCTGTTTGTCAGTTTTGTTCATATGCCGAACTATTTTGAACCTCGTCTCAAACTTCAAGTAATGTGTGCTATGAAACTAATCTTGTGACTCGACTGGCATCTGCCTAAAAGGTAGTCAAGAGCAAAGAGGAAAAAACGTGGGAGACATGAAAATGAACTCGGGGACTCGGTCCAAAATTATAGTTCGGCATGTGTCGTTTACTAACCCCTGTCTTTACCTTTCGTTTATGTCGGATGACTTTGAAACATACCTCGGAATTTACCAAGTACTGTATGCTATGAACAACAATCTTGTGACTCGACTGGCATCTGCCTAAAAGGTAGTCAAGAGCAAAGAATGCCAAACATAGTAAACACGAAAGTAAACTCGAGCAATCATTCAAAAGGATTCGACGTAAAGCTTAGAAAAGCATGGTTCGGATAAGCATGATAGTAACAGAGGTAGCAAAAGGAACTACTTAAGTTTGATTACATCTGCGTCCCGGCATACCGGGGATTTAATGAAGTTTTTTGGCCAAGCATGATAGTAACAGAGTTCAGGTGGCATCAGGAATTACGTCGGCAGCAGCCGAGGTAGCCTGGGAGGTGCTGGCAACGTCGGCAGTAACCTCGGCACCAGCTTGTGGAGAAGCCTCGGTTTCTGCTTCGCGGGTGTCACCATCGTCACCTTGCTCGGCTTCGACGTCGGATTCTGTTTCGTATTCATCCTCTTCTGGCTCGTCATCTTCGGCGTCGGAGTAGGTGTCTCCCTCGCTCAAGTTCTTGGTGTTGGCATATCCAGCGAAGAAGGAAGCCATCTTTTCGCGCCGCTGGATGAGAATTGGGTCCGTGGACCAGGGCGAATTTCGGCGAAGAGTGTCCATCTTTTCGAGGTCGAGCTTCTCGCACCAAGTCATGATGAATTTGAGAGCGGCATCAGCTCCAGCGCGAGCCGAGGATGAGCGCCACTCTCGAAGTCTTTGTTCGGCTTCACGAAGCTTGGCGGCGAGCTCAGGCGTAGTATTGGGAGCATCGGCAAGAGGCCACAAGGCTCGGAAAGCAGACACACCTGCATCAAGGAGTTCGGACCCAATGGTTTTCAAGGGATGGATCCGAGCTTTGATGGCCACGATGTGGTCCTCAATGGTCCAGGCGGGGTTCGTCTCGCTACGCCTCTTCCTGTGCTGATCAGTGATATTGCGAGCCGAAACTTGGGTGTAGGTGAAGTGCTCTGCAGAAGATAGCCTGTTAATAATGAAAGAAACAGTTCGGCAAAGAGCCAGTACTGTTGAGGACAAAGCAAGGATAAGGGGGGCAAGAAGCTTACCGTCCATTTCTTTGTTGATACGTTCCAGCGTCGGGAGGAGCTGGTTAACCGAAGCTTGAAGGGCTTCATAAGCCTCGGTGGCCGAGGTGGCGCGGGCCTCGGCTAACTGGAGCGCATTCTCATGTTCCTTGGCGGCATCCTCCCGAAGTTTCTTCTCTGTTTCAACAACACTGGCCTTTTCCGCCTGCAGCTGCTCTGTTTCCGACGTCCGCAGCTCGGTGATGCGCTTCAGTTCCTTTACCAGACGAGCTACTTCGGCTTTCTCTAGTTGGAGCTTTTCGTCCAAAGAGTTCTTTTCTGCAAGGACGGCCTTGTGCTCGTCGTGGAGTTTCTTGTGGTCAAACAGGGTATGGAAGATGTCCGTGCGGACGTTCATAGTATTCTGCAAGGAAGAAAAACATAGCTCGGTTAGAAAGGCTATACCTCGACAAGAGTCTCGGGGACTCGGAGTCAAATCATTGGAAAAATGTTGCCGGGGTATGCCTCGACAGGAGTCTCGGGGACTCGTACCCGAGGTGCATGATAAAGTAAGGTAAAATGGTTTGAGATTCAAGCCAAACAATTTTAACTCCGGCGGAGCGTCAATAGTTTACCTCGAATCTCGGGGACTGGGAATGGTGGATATTAGATGAGATACTGCATGAAAGTAAAGAGAATAGGACTTACGTCGATGTTTTGAGCAGCACGCAGGGCAGCGACTTGTAGGTCGTGACGCTTCGGCCGCAGGCGCTGTTTCCCGCAGGGTGCTCACCTACCGGAGCAGCTAGGGAGGCCGAGGAGACCTCGTCTGCAGAATTCCAGTCTGCGTTGTAGTGTTCCAAGGAGCCGAGGCTCTGTCACTGTCAGTGCGCAGAGGAGGATATCCCCACGGTCCGCCCTGCTCGATGCCCCTAACCGAGGCCTCCAAGGCTTGAGCAGCCTCGGAGCTTGAAGCAGGCCGGTTATCCAGTATAAGAGAGTCCTCCGAGCATATTCGTCGGCCGGAGGAGCAGTCTCATCAACGGGTGCGGCAAATGGAGGATTCGGCGTGTCACCGGGGAGGAGACCTCGGTTGCATCCTTGAGGAGAAGAGATAGTCAGGGTGCCAGACCCAGATGTTGGTTTGGGGGTGACCTTAGACTTCACCATCTCTTTCTCTTTCTCCTTGCCTTTCTCCAACGGCAAGGTAGTCTGGCGAACTGGTTTTTGGGGCTGTGCTTGGGCTGCTGCTTGGGCTGTTGCTTCTGCTGAAGCTTCTGCTGTTGCTGTTGTTGGTTGCGGGCAGTCTGGCTGCGGGGGGAGAGTCGAGGCTCCGGCAAGGCGGTAGCCGGAGTGCTGGCGCGATTGGTCCCCGCATCCGTTTGAGGACGCGGAGAACTCTGGCCTCGGGTGGGGGCAGATTTCTCCAAGGCCGGGCCAGACCTCGGTGGAGGAGATAGGGCGAGAGTTCGTCGGGGTGGTCGTGGCTTCAGAGGCACCAACGGGTGCAGTCATGGAGGATACCTCCTGATCCACTTCTATGGGGTCACTGCAACGAAGGGAAGATGGTCAAGTGTTAGTATACCGAGGTGATAAGTTTAAGCAACAAACTTTGTTGGCTATAGAAGCAAAGCATTACCCATCCGAAGTAGGAAACTTCTTGCCCCCTCGGGCATGAGGAGGATTTCCGGACTTCTTCAGCCGACGTCTCTTGACCGGAGCCGCAGTGGGTCCGGAGGCTCCAGTGGCGGATGGTTCGGCGGCCGAAGTTGCGGCACCAGCGCGTTTCCGGCTGGTTGCTGGAGTAAAGTTCGGAAGGTGAGGAAGGCAGGAGATAGGTACCGCGTTTATTGGTTCCATGACGAGAAATCCCTCCTCGTCATCCGAAATCTCTTGAACTGAAGCTTGTGCTTGAGGCTTACCCGCGGTGGTGACGCGGGCCGAGGCAATGGGCATGTAATCCTCGTTGTCAGGGTCCTCGTTGGATGGTGGGTCCTCGACAGGAAGATCCTTGCCGAAGTGGTCCGCAGGATGGACTCCATCCTCGGCGGTCTGGCGGGAGAACAGCTATATGGCAGACATATGAAAAGGAGTTAGGAAGAAAATGGTCAAGATGAACGTCGGTAGCAAGACCTCGGTGGTAAAGGAGTACCGAAGAAAACGTCGGAACAGCGTACCTGTTTTGGTGGCTTGGTCCTGTAGTGGGGTTCCCTTCCCCATGTCCAAGCGTCAGATATCTTGGACTTGGTGATAGCTCGGACTCGCCGAGCTACGCGGCGTTGTCCAGTGCAACGTGCGTATGGCGGGTTGGATCATAAAGACCGCTCATGTGGCAGATCTTGTGAGTCCTCGCCTGGAGAGGGGAGACCCTGCGCTTCACAAATGTGCAGGCCAGATCGTCAGCCGTCAGGACTTTCCCGTCGTTCGCAGGGTCCTCCGGGTCCTGCCATTTCGCAACATACCCATGGATGGACTTGATTTCGCTGGTGAGAGGGGGAGTGTAGTCCCAGTTGAGCGGTTCGGTAGGAGGGCTGAGGTTAAACACGGCAGATTGAGGAAGTCCTCTTCGCCGGAGTTCTTCACGTAAAACCACGTCCGGAGCCACTTGCGAACGGTGTCCGGAGTAGCGATACGTGGGAAGATGGAGTTTCGGCGAGGAGCTATGATGGCTGCTCCGCAGGCGGTTAGTAGCTTGGGCAGATCCTTGTTTTTCGGATCCGGGATCACTTGCCGCTTAAGTTGGAAGTAGCGAGAAAAGAGGTCTACCGTGGCTTTGAGGCCGAGGTATCCCTCAGAGAAGGAAACGATGCAGGAGAGAGTGGTGATGGCGTTGGCGGGGAGGTGATGAACCTGGAGTCGGAACTTGTCGAGGAAGCTCCGGAAGAAATCACTAACGGGCAGTCCGAAGCCGCGCTGGAAGTGCGCGACGAAGACCACCCGTTCCCCTTCCTTGACTTGAGGCTCGAGTTCGCCCTCTGGCAGGCGACACTCTACCCCGGCGGGAATCCGCCGAGTCGCCCTGAGCCACTGGATTTCGTCCGGAGTTACATCCGAACCTTCCCAGCCGGCTCGTTCTCCGACCTCCAGTTCGAGGTCTGGAACCTCGGTTTGTTCCGAAGTCTCAGGAGGAGACATCTCGGCAGAATCAATCTGCAGAAGAGTGCACAGAAGTTTAGCAAAGAAAAAGTGAATCTGGAATCTAAGGCTATATCTGGCTAACTCAGGAGGAGTTGGACGGCTATCTAATATACATAGAGGCATATCTATGCTAGGCGAGCATCATCCGAGGTATGAAACTCGCTACCCAAAAAGTATGCAAGTAAGATCTACCGGAGGAGGTAAATAGAGTTTTATTCAAGAACATATGAAGAACCAAGCGCAAAAGGAAGAAACCTAGGGCAATGCCTAGGGTATCAGAAAGGGAGTACATACCGTGAAAACGAGGTGCTGAAGGGCGGCGCCGGTGACGCGGTCGCAGCGGCGACGAAGGAGCTGCTCGTCGGCGGCGGCACGGGAACGTGTTTCTTCTCAACCGGAAGCGGCGGCACTGGTGGCGATGGAGGCGAGAGGGCGAGTGAAGGAGGAAGAAGATGGCGAAGTTACCCGTGGGGCCCTACTTATAGCCGCGCGCGGTAACTGCCCGCATTAACTGCGCCACTACCGCGCGGTTATCGGGAGGCGCGGGATCGTGTGCGAGTGGGCGCACGGTTACGCGTCTGCGGCCGCACGATCGGCCACATCGTGGGCCGCAGAGTGGCAACCGCCCACCCCGGATTTCCTGCGCTGGTCAGCACAAAATCGAGGGGTCGTGGGCGGTCAAGTACTTGAGTGCGCAGGTGCGCTGTTCGGTGGGTCCGGCTGACGAGGGCGGCGTGTGGTCAGAATCTGCTTGGCAGAGGTCCGGATTCCGAAGCCCGGGCAGAGATTCTTCGCCACGTACCTCGGAAAATCTTGAGGCAAGTTGGTGCTGAGTCAGATAGCTCGGAGAGTTCAGTTCGCATATCTACCTCGGATTGGATGGTGGTGTATGGGAGGTACCTCGGCATGACTATGTGGAGGTCGGTTTAGGAGGTGGTGTAAGGCTTGTTTTGAACCTGCTACGGCCCTCCTTCCGAGGTCGTAGGACCGCACCAGCTTCGGGGACTAATGTCGGGGGGTATCCCCGGGTAGGGTCAAGGCTTGGCATAAGGTGGTGTTCCAAGTTGTGCCGAGGTACGGAAAGGGCCGACCTGTTTGGGCCTGGGAAGGTCCGAGCTTCATCTTGACCTGGAGAATACAGGCCGACCTATTTGGCCCAGAGGGGTCCGAGGTATACTAGTGGCCAGGGCCGAGGTTCACTGTCCGAGCTATGTTCTGCCGACCTAACTACCTCAGTGCGGTGGTTTGCGTTGTGGGTGCAGGAGAAGCTGTGGGAAGGAAGTAAGATCCGAGCTAGTAAAAGATATTAAGCGCAAGACCCAAGGTACGGCGACGCGCGAGCTAACCGAGGTGATGGGCTGTAGGTCGGGCGGAGTCAATGCTCCTGTCACTTCCAGCCGGGTACTAGAGCGCCTGACACGGGAGCGTCTGTCAAGGGCATGGCAGAGGCGTGCTCCGGGTTCGGCGGGCCTGCACGTCTCCGACCGCTGACCACGCGAGGTCTGGGTAAAGGCTACGAGGTAGCTCTGCCAGGCCACGTCCTGTCTCGGTCAGAGGGGACATGCTAGCTCTGCCGTTAGGCTACAGGAGATGGGCAAGCCACGTCTTGTCCCCGACCGAGGTACGGTGGTACGGTGGTGACCGTTGCAGAGGCATGGCAACAGTGTTCTGCGAGGGGCACAATGGTAACCCGGCTGGCCTATATAGTGGGCTTCACCCCTCCTGCTAAGGGACGGACGACGGATGATCGAAGATCAAGATAGAGAGGAAGCTCGGAATACCTCGGAGAGACCTCGGTTCAGGCTCGGACTGCCTTTTCCTCTCTTTGTAGCATCATCTTCCACACGAGTTCTCACCATTGTATCATCATACAGCTCGAGGAGCAGCTTGTACTTGTCACTTGAGCTATACACTGACTAGGATAGTGCTGCAGTAGGGGTGTTACCTCCGCAAGAGGGCCCCGAAGCAGGGTACATCGTGGTGTGTTTTGTGTTCTTGCTTTCTTGGTTCTTTGTTCGTGTTCTTGCGTGTTCTTGCGTGTGCACTTCTTGAGTGCATAAACCCTCCCCGGATTCCCCCAACGACCATTCGGCCCCATCTTAGCCATACCTATGGCATCTGCCGTGGATCCCACCACGACAGCAGCAACATTAGCATTATGCCGCATGCCGATTGATCAATCGCCAGAGGGAGACGAAGCGCGCAGGGCAATTGAGATGTTGAAAACGTGATCACGCAGCAGGGAAACATGCCGGATAAGAGTGGAGCGTTACATTCAACACCATACAATAGCCGAGCTAACCGGAGTCATCACGGAGAAACACCGAGGCCAGCCGGATCAGGCGTCAGGAACGGACAGCAGAATCAAGGTCACCCGGCGCCGCAGCCTCACGTTCGGGACATCAGCAGAGGCCAGCCCAGAATCAGCCGGCACCGAGGCCGCATCACCGGCCCCGGCCCAGTCTGTGGCCCAAGCAATTGTCAACAGTTCAAGAGCACGGCGTGCGGCGAGCGCAAACCCGGCTTTAGGTGTCGCCGGAGGAGCCGGAGGACAACCTGAAGCAGGAGTGATGGGCCACGCACCAAATACCGGGTCAGGTTTGCCGTTAGTTTCTTCATTACTTAACCCGGTTGGAACTAAATGTCTTTCAGATGCTATTAAGAGTGAACCTTTTCCTGAGAAGTTTAAAGAGCCAAGCAAGGTGACGAATTATGACCCCAGCATGGATCCAGAAACATGGCTCAGCAGTTACGAGATGGCGATGAGTATTCGCAATGCCACGCCAACTTGTGCGCGAGATACATGTACCTGATGATGAGTGAAGGAGCAGCAAAGTTATGGTTCAATGGATTACCCGAGAAATCTATCAATTCTTGGGATGAGTTGAAGGCATTATTTGTCAAGAATTTCAAGGGCACGTGTGAGAAGTTGTTCACTATAGGATTTGGAGCGATGTTTCCAGAAGAAAGGCGAGTCAGCGCGTCACTGGATGCGCCGAGTTACAGCCATCATTCACTCATCAAAGGGAATTACACCAGCTGCGGCCGTGTCGTCGATGGAGAAAACCTGCAGATATGACCCGGTAATTCAGAAGATGGGTCGACTGAGGGCCACTGGCGAAGCAGAAACCATCACCATGGGACAGCTGATGGAAGCGGCTCATAAGCACGCATCCACAGACAAGACCCGGGATGATGATGAAGATAAGGGAAAAGGAAACGTCAACAACGGAGGAAAGAACCACAACAACAACAACGGGAACAATAATCACAATGGTAACAATGGGAATAACTCCAAAAGGCAGCATGGGTGGTTCAGATTTGGTGGCAAACACAAACACCGGGTATAACAAGTTTCAGCGGCGAGATGATAATTATCGAGGCAATAACAACAATGGCAATTACAGGGGAAATTTCCGAGGACCGGCTAACCCCCAGGAAGCATTCAACATGCCGTGTCCACGTCATAGTAGGAACGGTAAACCGGCAAATCACTCTTTGGCCCAGTGTGTTGATCTTCAGAGATGGAAGAACGAGGAGTTTGCCAGGATGAATATGGGAGGAAACGGCCCGAGGCCGGGTAATGGAAATAACCCGGCCACGGACCACAAGCTGGAGGAAATAATGGAGGACCACCCGGCCCGGATAACGGACCAGCCGGGTTAGGTTTCCAGCAAAACCCCAAGAGTTAAATCGAGGACAGTATCATATTACAGTTTCCAGCACTAGTCGGAGAGATCAGAAATTGAAGAAGAGAGCTGTCAACGCCGTTCTTCCCGCAGTTCCGAGATATTTGAAGTGGTCCGAGTATCCGATCACTTGGTCTAGAGAGGATCACCCGGCCCGAGTAGATGCACCTGGAGCGTTGGCTTTAGTTGTTGCACCTCAGGTTTCGGGTTATATTTTACACAAGGTTCTTATGGATGGAGGTAGTAGCATCAACATTCTGTATTGGGATACATTCATCCGGATGGGTTTCACAGCCAAGCAGCTTCACCCTTCAGTACTATCTTTCATGGTATTGTCCCTGGAAAGTCGGCAAGACCAGAGGGAACAATAACATTGGAGGTCGCGTTTGGAGAATCAAAGGATAATTTCAGGTCTGAGATGATTTGTTTTGAGGTGGTCAAATTGAAGAGCCCTTATCATGCTCTCTTTGGCCGCAACGTTTTTGCTAGATTCATGGCGAGGCCGTGTTATGTGTACTAAAGATGAAGATGCCAGGTCCAAAGGTATTATCACAGTCAATGGCAGTCGTGAGTTGGCGTTACAATGTGAGGAAGGTGATGCTGTTATGGCAGAACAAGCCTGTGCGGAAGAGGAGTTGAATTACTACAAAGCTACCACAAACCCGGATGATGGGACAATTTTGAAGAAACCAATGACCGAAGAGAGGGCGAAATTCAAAGCGGCTCAGATACCAAGATGATTGACTTCGTGCCGGGTGATTCGTCCAAGCAGTTCTCTATCGGGTCAAATCTGACTGACAAATAGGAAAGCGCGCTCATCGAATTCATCCGTGAGAATCGGGATGTCTTTGCATGGAAACCTAGTGACATGCCAGGCATACCGACTGAATTCGCTGAGCACCGCTTACATGTTGATCCTAAAGCAAGACCGATTAAACAGGGATTGCGCAGATTGAATGAGGAAAGAAGAAGGATTGTAGGAGAAGAGATAGCTCGTTTACTCGCCGCAGGATTCATTATGGAAGTGTTACATCCAAAGTGGTTGGCTAACCCGGTTTTAGTGTTGAAAAAGAACAATGAGTGGAGGATGTGTATTGATTTCACAAGTTTGAACAAGCATTGTCCGAAGGATCCGTTTGCGTTACCAAGGATTGATCAAATCATAGATGCTGTGGCAGGTAGTGATCTTTTGTGTTTCCTGGATGCATATTCAGGATACCATCAAATCAAGCTTGCAGAGGAAGATTGGGAGAAGACATCATTTATCACCCCATTTGGAGCTTTTTGTTACAAGAACATGACATTTGGACTGAAGAATGCTGGAGCAACTTATCAGAGGTGCATCCAGAGTTGTTTTGAGAAGCAGATAGATCGGAACGTGCATGCGTACGTTGATGATGTGGTGATCAAGACAAAGAAGGCTGAGACATTTATTGATGATTTGAGAGAAACTTTTGCTAACTTAAGGAGGTTTCAGATGAAGCTTAACCCAAAAAAGTGTGTGTTTGGAGTTCCATCAGGAAAATTACTCGGCTTTATTGTGTCCGAGCGTGGGATTGAAGCAAACCCGGAAAAGATAGCAGCAATCAATAGGTTGGGAAAGCCGACTGAATTGAAGGAAGTCCAGAAGATCACGGGCTGCGTGGCTGCGTTGAGTAGGTTCATATCCCGACTGGGAGAGAAAGCAATTCCTTTATACCGACTCTTGAGGAAGTCAGATAAATTTGTTTGGGATGAGGAAGCTGATAAAGCCCTGGAGGCATTGAAGGAAACATTATCGAAAGCACCAATCTTAGCTGCTCCAGCTCCAAAGGAGCCCATGCTGTTGTACATAGCTGCAAATTCCCGAGCAGTTAGTGTAGTTATTGTGGTGGAGCGAAAGAAGAAGGAAAGGAGCATCTGGTTCAAAGGCCGGTTTATTATGTCAGTGAGGTTTTGACTCCGGCTAAACAGAGGTATCCCAGTGGCAGAAGTTAGTTTTTGGCGTTTTCATGGCCAGTCGGAAATTGAAGCATTACTTTCAAGAACACCCCATTACAGTGGTAAGTGGAGCACCATTGGCAGACATTGTGTGCAATACTGAAGCTACTGGAAGAATTGCCAAGTGGGCGATTGAGATGGGTGATTATCACATCAAGTATGAGCCTCGCACAGCGATTAAGTCACAAGCCTTGATTGATTTTGTCAATGATTGGACCGAGTTAAGCACGGCACCACCCAAGGCGCCGAGTTATAAGTCATGGGTTATGCATTTTGATGGATCCAAGCAGTATGAGGGATCAGGAGCAGGAGTGGTTCTCACTTCACCCAAAGGGGATAAGATGAGTTATGTTCTTCAGATTCACTTCGATTGCACCAATAATATTGCGAGTATGAAGCTTTGTTACATGGTTTGCGCATTGCCAAGGAGATGAACATCAAAAGGATCATGTGTTTTGGTGACTCGGATCTTGTAGCGCAGCAAGTTTCTGGGACTTGGGACAGGAAAGATGAGAAGATGGCGGCTTACAGAAGGGCTGTTGATGAAGCAGCTGGATTCTTTTCAGGATTCCAGGTGGATCATATTGATAGAAGGAAAAACGAGGCAGCAGATGCTTTGTCAAGATTGGGATCACGTAGAGAGCCAGTTCCACCAAATGTGTTCCTGGACGAGTTATGGAAGCCATCAGTCCAACTTCCGGGTGAAGAGGAAGATGAAGTCCAGATCAAGATTCCGAGTTAGTAGCAGCGTTGCATGAGATTCCTGAGTGGACTGAACCATATCTGGATTATATGATAAGGAAGATTTTGCCGAGTAATGAAGTTATGGCGCGACAAATTGTCAGAAGATCACTCGGTTATGCAGTAATTGATGGTGAGTTGTACAAGCGCAGTGTTTCTGGAGTTTATCAGCGATGTGTTTCATCAGTCGAAGGAAGGCAAATTTTGCAAGAGATACATGCTGGGGACTGTGGTCATCATGCTTCATCTAGGTCTCTGGTGGCCAAGGCATTTAGGCATGGATTCTTTTGGCTCACAGCTTTCAAGGATGCAGAGCAGATTGTTAGGGCATGTGATGGATGTCAAAGATATGCAAGACAGGAGCATGTGCCGGCTCAGGAATTGAGGACAATACCAATCACTTGGCCGTTTGCAGTTTGGGGTCTTGATATGATGGGGCCCTTTCAGATGACATCGTGCAAGAAAACTCATCTCTTGGTGGCTGTTGATAAGTTCACTAAGTGGGTTGAAGTAGAGCCAGTTACAAGTTGTGATGCTTCCAAAGTTGTCACGTTTCTGAAGAAAATTATCAGTCGGTTTGGTTATCCTCACAGTATCATCACAGATAATGGGACCAACATGTCACTCGGTGAAACAGAGATATTCTGCAAAGAGAAGGGAATCAGATTAGACCTTGCTTCGGTGGCACATCCACAGGCCAACGGGCAGGTAGAAAGGAGTAATCAGGAAATATTGAAGGAATCAAACCAAGACTTCGAGTTCCGATTGAAAAGGCGTATGGAGCTTGGGTGAAAGAGTTACCGCAGTGGTTTGGGGGATCAATACAACCCCGAATAGATCAACCAAGCGTACACCGTTCTTTCTGGTGTATGGAGCAGAAGCAGTGTTACCGAGTGATATAGTCCATGACTCGCCAAGAGTGGCGGCGTATGTGGAGTCAAGCAATGCAATTGCAAGGGAGGATTCGATTGATGCCCTGAAGAGGAGCGTGAGTTAGCATTGGAACGGTCCGCAGTTTATCAGCAGGATTTGCGGCGCTATCATAGTCGCCGAGTAAGATCAAGAACTTTCCAGGAAGGAGATTTAGTTTTACGGCTCAGACAGAAAGCAGGCAGGGATGCACAAGCTAACTCCTCCATGGGAAGGGCCGTTCCTCATCAGTCGGAAATTGCACAATGGTTCATATTATCTGATAGATGTGAGAGAGAAAGGTGAAGAGAACAACACGGACCATGCTATCCTTCCTATGGAAGAGACGAAGCGGCCGTGGAACATTGCTCATCTTCGCCCATATTATACCTAGTGAACATGAACCTAGGCCGAGTTATGTAACACACGATGTAACCCCCAGCAGGTTTCAGACGCGCTCTTTTCCTTACCAGGGTACCTAAGGGGACTGGAAGGTTTTTAATGAGGCGGCTTGCTGGTGTATCTTTAATAAAGAAGAGTATTGAGAAGAAATTTTCTCTGTTTTACTTTTTATGCATATTATGTTTATAAAGCTTTGCCCAAAGGAGTGCTTAGCAAAAAGTCCTATAGCTGTTGCCCAAGAGAGCACGCATAGAGATGTTTGAGATCAGTGGGGTAATGATGCATAGTTTAAGCCTTTACTTGTAAACATTGATCCAGGGCTTGGGGACTTATGAATTATAATTCATAAGTTTTAATCCTAAGACCCGGCTTTTAAGCCTTAATTTTGTTCTTGGTTAAACTTGCCTATCAGTTTGATGTTACTCACAATTTTATGACCAGATTGCTTACTTGTTAATTCAATCAACTATGATGCCCATGCTGGGACTTAGTTTGACCCTGTTTTAGCAAAGGAAAAAGTAGCAACTGAGAAAGTCATGTGAAAGCCGACTGATAAGAAGCTAAAGATAAACCAAAAGGGTCATCTAAACCATAAAAAGTATAAGTTATTACAAAATATTGAGTATTTCATATAGTGCACAGACGCACCATCAAATAAAAGGCAAAGTATTTCAGAGCATATTACAATGCCCATTGGCCGAATAATTGTTTTGCAGGAAAAGGTAAAATGAAAACTGGCTCAGATAGCCGGGTTATCGGTTGAGGTTCCCTTGGCAGCTTCAGCTTCGGCAGAAGCCGGGTTATCTTCAGGAGCTTTGGCCTGGGACTTAGCTTGTGCAGTGCCTTGATCTTCTGCAGTATCCTTAGCAACATCAGCCGGCTTTTCCATGATTGGCGTAGTAGGGCACGGCTGGGTGCAGGGACAACTGGAGTAGAAGTACTTGGCGCTGCAGCTTTCTTCTTCTTTGCAATGGAGTCTCTCAGCTTGGCCACAGATCAAAATGCTGGGTTCAGGAGTGGGGATTGGAGTGTTGTTCTCATCCACTGCATCTTGGAAAACCGATAGATGAGGCCTCAGCATTTGCAAGCAATAGGCCGGGTTTGGGCAGAAATTTCTTGAATCTTTTCCCCAAACTTGGTGCCATCAGCATTGTATTGAGGGAATCCTTTGACAAAAGGAGCCAGGTTAAGGCGCGGGTTGTAGCTTTGGCTAGAGCTAAACTGCGCATTGCGCCAACCCGGCATGCTGAGCGCGTCCAGAGGTCTAACCACTCGGGGATCGTGGAAAGCTGATGCAGGGACTCGAATATTACTTGGGGAGGAGCACAGTTGCTCTTAACACGCTTCATAATCTCAGAAGTGCCAAACTGGAACTGCCGAATGATGGTGTTCAAGCAGTTCAATTTCTCTGGATAGGATCTCCTGATGGCAGCATTCTGTCACCTGAAAAGTATGATGTGGGTTAGTATGAAAGCCGAGTAAAGAGAAAAAGTGAAAAGAATGGTGTTTACCAATGAGTGGATTGAGGATATCCTTGATATGGTCTTTCAGGGTGTCCAAGTATTTCTGGACACTGACCATCTTGTCAAAGCAGACCTTGTACTTATCTCCAGCCTCTTCCAACTCCTTTTTCAGTTTGGTGTTCTCTGCAGTTAGAGATTCAATCGTTTTCTCCAAGTCTGAAGCATGAATTTCAGTTTCCTTGCGCAGCTTGGTTTCAACTTCAAGGAGTTGGTTGGTCTTGGCAAGTACTGGTCATTATGGGACACATACCTCTGAAAAAAGAATAGCAAGTTAGAAACATGGGGCTGAATATATTTCAGTCGGCAATGCAAGAAAGAAAAGTTGACAGTAAATTATATGCAGGCAGAGTATTTATACAAGTTCCGAGTGACTGAAGAGCAGATCACCCGGCACTTGGGGACTGGTATGTCTTTTAAGTTTTTACAAGTTATTCAGTAACACATCTTCAAAGTTCCAGATAAAATGTGAACATATTACCCGGAACTTGGGGGTTATGAGGATTTGAAAGTATTGTTATGATGAAAAGAATTAATGAGGATTTGAAATCAGAAAGTAAAACAAGTTCCATGTTATCGTAGACTGATAACTGGAACTTGGGGACTGGGATATTCTGAAGTTTTCAAAATGAAGGCAGAAAGAGATATATATTTCAAGTACCGAGTGACTGAGGACAGTTTACTCGATACTTGGGGACTAGGTTTGGTATATAAGATATGAAGAGGAAAAATGTGTACCTGATGTTCTTGGACAAGAGAATCCACAAGTTTGCCCTCAGTAAGCTTCAGTGTGTTGTACTCAGTTACAGACCTTCAAAGTTTATATGGCCATAGTGTGGCACAGTGGAGCCTTCGCCTTTATCAGTCGGCTTGGACTTTTCTTCAGGGCAACAAACTTGGTTGCAGTTTTGAGGGGAGAGATCTTCTCAGTAAAGCAAGTTCCTGTGATCACGACTTCTGGATCAGTCGGTTTTTCAGCAGGAGAGGAGAAACATTCATCTGGTCAGTTGTCTGCTCCTTATCAGTCGGCTCAGCATGTTTTTCAGGGTATTCTCCAAGTTATCCTCCTCAGCAATGGGAGGGCTTGGAGCGCCACTAAGAGTAGCTTTTGCCCTGAAATTGCAAGTACGAAGAAGATAATATAAGAAAGAAAAGAAAGCAAAGTTGATGAAAGTAAATACAAGTAATAGTTGGATATATGTATTACCCGGTATTGACTTGAAAGTCACGGGGAGGTCGTTGCTGGAGCCTGAAGAAGCTGTAAGAGAGTATGATTTAGAAACTCGGATTTGACCAGCTAAAGGATAACTATCAGAGGGATGTTTTTGTGGTTCAAAGTTGGAAAGAGAAGTACCAGGACGGCGTGGAGATGGAATGTTTGGGATTCCCGGGTTAAGAGGATCCTCTCCAGGGGAGGTCCGTGTAGCTCTCCTCTTGGTAGAGGGTTCAGCAGAACTCTGCGAAGATTTTTGAAGAAGAGTTTGGTTGAGTTTTTGCATAGCAAGATAAGAATATGGTTCTGTGGATATGCGAGAATATGGCACCTTGGCACAGATAGTGCGAGCCTTCCTTTTCCCGGTAGCAGCAGATTCAGTGGCTTCAGAGCTATGGCCGGGTGAAGGAGTGGCTGCCTTTTCAGCCGGTTCTGGTATTATAAAGTGGGCATCAGTGGATAAATTGGGTTGAGTTTCGTTCTCAATTAAGCTTATGAAGAAGTGGCCAAGGGAGTCAAGTTCACCTTCTTCTTCTTCCTTTTCTTTTTCTTCTTCTTCTTCTTCTTCTTCACTCGAGGACTGAGCCTCGTCATCATCATCTTCATCATCATCTGCCTCAGGAGTGGCAGGGGGAGTCTCAACTTGCCACCAGTCATCAGATTCCTAGTGAAAAAGTAGAAGCAAAATAATCAGTTACAATTGAGAAAGAATATGTTATTGAGATTTTTATCAGTCGGGACTTACTGGTGGTGCCGGGTTATTCTTACTGAATGGCAGAAGGCCATTTCTTGATTGTCTCAACCTTTTCAGCAAGGAAGGCCTTGATAGCCTTGTTCAGTGCAGTGTGGGTAGGACTTCTCCGAGTAACGGAGGGAGTCAGTTAGATGACCCGAGTAATCGCAAAGAGTTTCTTGCGGATACTGTTGGGTTGAATTCTCCAGCCCATCCAGGTCTTGATCAGTCAGTTCCACGAAGTCCATGCTTGACAGAACAGAGATTTTCTTGAGGAGAGGCTGGAGAGCTTCTCTCTCAGTGTCAGAGGCGAAGGAGTTCATTGTTGTTGATAACGAGAGGCTCGACCGAATAACCCGGTAAAGGGTGTTCACCAGAAGGTATCTTGGCTTTGCAGTAAAAGTATGATTTTTGCCAATGCTTTACATGAGTATGAAGTTCGAGTGAAGGCATAGCAGAGCCTTTGCGGCGTTGAATAGAAACACCGCCACAGACCAAGAGGGGGCCATTCTTGTGCTCACGCTGAGGTTTGCACAAGAATAGCTCCAGGAAAAGAGCTAAGCTGGGAGGAATGCATAAGTACGATTCACAAAGAACTATATAGTTACTAATGTTCAAGATGGAGTTGGGTCCGAGATCGAAGACCCGGAGGCCGTAGTGACGAAGAAGATCCCTAAAGAAAGGATGACCCGGGGACGAAAACCCCGGGTGACATGTTCAAGGAAACAGATAACTTCACCTTCCTGGGGGAAGGCCGAGTCTCTCTTCAGTCCCTCTCCACTCGATCTCCGACTGAAGAGGAAGAACACCGGCTTCAGCCAGTTCTTCAAGCTTGGACTGTGTGGCCATGGATTTGGCCCAGTTAGCCGTAATCCCAGATCTGGGCTTGGTGGTCTTTTGATCTTCTTTGATGCCGATGCGGTGGCGCCATCACCGGCCTTGGCCTTGGCCTTCAGCTTCCTCGGGTCCTTGGGTGCCATGAGATCTGAAGATCTGGAAAATAACAAGAAAAGAAAAAAAAAACGAGCTCAAGAACAGCCCGAGAAAGAGCAAGTCAAGATCCAGATGGAAGCAAAGCGCAGGAGTGAAAAATTTACCAGAGCTTGTGGAGATCTGGCGCGGAGCAGATTCCCGGCGTTTAGTTGCTGCAATGCGAGCTTTGATGGCCGGCGGCGGCGCGGCGAGCTTGGAGGAACCCTAACCCTAGCTCGAGGAGAGAGAAAGACGAGGTTGAAGATGAAGGGCGCGGTGAATGGGGAAAGTGAAACCCTTTTTACCGTGTCCACTATTTATAGCCCTGGGGTGAAACCCTAGGAGCGTGAAAAACGAGGAGATAAGATTCGTTTTGATTATGGGTCAAAGATACGAAGAATGGTCAGAGAATGTTCCCTGGTCGTTGACTAGAGGGTTAAGTGCGAGAGAAAAGCCGGGTTATAAGAGAACCGCCAAAAGGAGCTGGTCTGAAACATAACCCGGCCATTCAGTGTTAATGATCTTTATTTTGTTTTCAGGAGTTTAACTCGGATAATCCATCAGCAGCTACCCTCGAGTAATCAAATCAAGATCAAGATTATCAAGTGAAGCAACAGATGAGCTTATGCAAGTCAAACTTGGGGACTACTGTTGGGGGGATAATAACCCGGTATACTCATGACCAAGGAAGAATCAGTCGGACGGCCCAAGGCCTGGTCCGAGTGATGTGTACAAGATATGGGCCGGGTTATAGTTGGGCCAATAGGCCTAACATGACTCGTCCCTAGAAGGAAGGACCTAGAAGAACTGGAGTCCGAGTGAAGGAAGGAACCGGGTGACTTGGAGGCTACGGAAGGTCTAGAAGAACCTAGAGTAGGACTCCGTGCTCGTATGTAACTCGGTATTCATTGTAAGTTCGGGAGACCCGGCGTCTATATAAACGGGCTCCCAGAACATAGATAGACAAGTTTAAGCCCTAGTTCGATATCACCGCTATCAAGCGAAACCCTTGTAACCTGTCTCGTAACCCGGCTCTGTTGTCGTAGCCGAGTTATCGAGACCTCGAGATCAATAACATAGAAGCAGGAAGTAGGTCTTTATCTCCAATGGAGAGGCTGAACCTGGGTAAACCCTTTTTCCCCAACGAGCGTGACAATCTCCTGAAGGACCAAGGCGCCTTGCCCCAATCATCAAGTTACCCTATGGTAACATCTGCCGTGATAACCCCACGACAACGATGGAATTGCGTCGTGGTTTCGTTGAGGCATCATTCGCTCACTTCTGGTCTGGAGTCTCCTACTTGTCGGGGTTAGGTCTCTCTTGGCTTGCCTTCTCTCCTAAGCGTAAACGGTCCGGCCTCGTCAAAGAGGTCCCGTGTCATTGGTGTCTTGGGTTCCTCTTCGCCGGTGACGCGGCCATCAAAGCTCGTGCTTTGCACCCTCGCCTCCTAGTTGGGTGCTTAGCAGGGAGGGCTTGGTTGAAGGTTTGGTGTGTTGTTGGTGGTGTCGTCGTTGCGGCTTCGGGGATTCTTAGGCCTACTTTAGCTAGGTGATCTTCCCCGTTGTCAGGGTTTTGCACGGTTTTTCCCCTAATACTCGTGCATTGTGCGTTTTTTGGCCCATTTTTCCTTATAACGGAGCCAACTCTCTCTTCTTAAATGAATTGCGAGAGTTCTTTGCCCCTCTGTGAGGCGTTTACCTCAAAAAAAGTAATAAAGAAAACAACAATAAAGACACGCGACTTAGCTTTTGTGAATATTACTTAGCTTTCGGGTTTCTCTTGTTTCATGTGATTGGTCCGGAAGGCGAGACCTAACATCGTTGATGGGTCAAGTGTAATTTTAATGTTTGTTGCGTAATGTTCCAGTTTGTTACAAGAAATAGATAAATAAATTATCACGCCCGAATGGACAAAACAGGAAACAACTATATTTGCCAAAGAAATGATGCAAGAATTTTACACGCTAAGAGCATCTCCACTCGTGGCGCCAATAGGGCGGCCAATAGCCCTACTGGGCGCAAAACATAATTTCTCGCCCACTCGCGGCGCCAATAGAGGGGTTACGTCCGGTGCGGCCCAATATTTCGTCCGGCGCGCCTAACCCACACCCTCCCCACTGGGAGTCGATGAGGCTCTGACAGGCAGGCTAGCACTGTCAGTGACACATCCAAAACTCAGTTTCCACTTCCCCAATTTCATTTCTCCCACCACGCCGCTCTCTCCCTCCCACCTCGTAGCCATGGCGCCACCACGCGCACCCAAAGCTCTGAAGAAGACCAAGGTGAAGGCACCGGGGACCATGATCAGTGTTTGCCGGTGCAAGCCTCGCCTGTCCACGCCGCGGCTGCAGTGGATGTCGGATCAAGATTGGCAGTACGATGTCCTCCGGCACCGGATAGACACGGAGGGCCATGTTGGGCGAGGCGTTAAGGAGCTGGCGAGGAATCAAGCGACCTTGCGGCGAAGAACCTTGCAAACCTTGAACCGAGCGTTCACGTTGGGAGGAAACCAGGAGAGCGACACAACGATCGTCCATCCGAGGAGCGCCTGCTCGCCGTCGAATTCGGCGTACTACCAGGAGAGCACCGGCGGTACGCCTCTTTCAAGTTTCTCCCCCGACACCAGGTTCTCCCCCGAGTTCAGCGACAGTGACGCGCACTGCGGCTTCAACCTGAACACCATGTTCTCCCCAGCCCCAGACAACGTGTTCGACGCCAATCAAGTATGGGACTGTCTCATGACACGCCGCGTTGTTATTTTATGCATATGGACTGTCAAGGATAGCCGGCGCCAACGATGTGTCTTTTGTGCATAGGACCACGACGACATCATGTACAACATGATCAACGACAGCGTCCCCATGACGGTATACGAAGATAAAGAGGAGGTTCCGGTCAGCGACAAGGGGAGGACGATGATGAGGAGGGGGAATACTAGTATGAGGACGATGACGATGAAGAAGGCGATTAGGGGTGATCGTCGAGCAGGGGGTGATCGCCAAGGATGGTGGCACCATGAAGAAGAAAAGGAATGTGAACAGGGGGATTTGTTGGACGACAAAGGAGGACGAGTGCTTGGTGGAATCATGGAAGGCCGTGAGCGGGAGCCCAATCACCGGCACCAACCAAACAAGCACCGCCTATTGGACGAGAATCAAGATCGAGTTTGACGAGCGAAGGTTCACGAACGACTACTAAAAGGTGCACATGGATCACGGCAAAGGTGCCATTGAGCATAGGTGGCATCAAATACAAAAGGTCGTTAACAAGTTTCACGGATTTCTCTAGAACATCCGCGATTGGCCCGGGAGTGGAAAGACACAAACCGACCAAGTAAGTTCATGTCGGCGTCATGTTTTATGTGCATATGGATGAACCTTGATCGCCGGCTTTGTGTTTTGCTAGCTCATCGAAGCGCTCGCCTTCTATTGGAATCAAAGCAAGGACAAGGAGTTTGGCTTGATGCATTGCTTCAAGTTGCTTCAAAATTGCGAGAAATGGAAGGCGTACCAGAAGACACTCAACAAGGGTGGCCGTGCCGACCTCGACATCGATGAACCCAACTCGGAGGGACGGTCGATCGAGAACAAGAAGGCAAAGACGGTCATGTAAACGGCGACCATGACGGAGAGGGTCCAGTCATCCATCGACAAGGTCCTCGCCAACGCCTCCACCAGCTTCACCTTGAGGCACGTCGAGAATGACGCAATGTGGGCAACCTTGATGGAGAAGACCGACATCAAGCTCGAGCTCTAGAAGAAAGTCGCCGTGAAGAAAAGAAGCCAAGATTTCATGATCTTGATCGCCGCCGTGTCGACCATGGACCCGCTCGCGAAGGTGGCGCACGACATGTTCCGTTTGGCCTGCCCAAGAATTGGGGCTTGTCCCGGCGACCCCCACGACGGTGACGGGCACCGCGACAACCAGAGCAACGACAATGACACCCAGGGCGACGACGGCGACACCCAGGATGTTTGATTGCGCACGGCCAGGGCGACGTTTGTTTGATTGCGCATGGCCGGACTTCGAGGCATTTTCTGGTGGCCCAAGACTTTCAATTCATGGCCTAGACTTTAAATTAGTGGCCAAGAACTTGAATTGTGGCTGAGATTTATGTCTTGTTTGATTTCAAATTGCAAACAAAATATTCGGAGGGCCTATTGGCGCCACAAGTGGAGAGCGGCGCCCCCAATAGCCCACGGCGAGTCCGACGGCGCCAATAGCATCCATCCGCCGCTGTTGCCGGACGGTTTTGGGCGATGGGAGTGGAGATGCTCTAAGGGCAACCCCAACGGGCTGACGCAAACGGACACAAATTTTGTCCGCCTTTTGTCCGTTTGGGTCACCAAACGGACAAGTATCCAGCCCATGTCCGCCCTTCCAAGGCCATTGAAGCCAACGGGGTAACCCATTTGGTTCGCCCAACCACTTATTTATAGATGGCCATACGCGGTTTTGTAGTAGCCGGATCGTCGGCCTTGATGAACTCCGGCAGTCTATCTCCCCTAAATTTAATTCCTAGTGCTACACTTAATGATACATTAAACTACACGTAATAATCGGCTAAGAAATTAACAACCGACCAGAGAGCTTGTATGCTTCTAGCCAGTGGTGGAGAAGACGGAGGAGGGGATTGCGGCCTTGAGGAACCTGCAGTCGCAAATCCGTTTGGTCATGGACCTGCTAGCTCTTCCTTCGCCACGACCGGGGCCAGTAATGGACTAGCTGGATCCTCCTCCTGTCTTCATTTTTAGCTACGAAATACGTAGTGGAACAAAATTGGCCACACATTGGCGGCGCCACCGACGGAGGTATGGTATCAATGGGAGCTGCTAGCTCCGGCTGCATTGGCATCGCGCACGTTTGCGGCGGCGAGTGCGTGTCACGACCGCTGCTACGCGAGCAGCTTGCTCCATCTCGGCCTTCTCCTGCGAGGCCATGAATTTGGCCGCCCTCTGGGCGTTCAGTTCCATGTGGGATGCCTCCACCGCTGCCATGACGGACCCGTCCTCTGGGTCGAAGTCGTCATCGGTGGCTACCTCTGTCCCACCGGTGGGCGCGGCTCAGTGATCCTGCGGCCCGATGGCGTACGCTTCCTTCTCGGGGTCGAAGATGTAGCCATAGGCTGCGTCTTGCGTCCTCCTCGCCTAATCCGGCAGCTTTGGACGAGGCGGGTGCAGGAGGAGGTGGTGGCCGTGGCCGTGGCTGGAAGAGGGAGACCGGAGCTAGGGTTTACCCCGCCGGTGCCCATTTAAATAGCTCCACCGCCCAACAGTAAATGAGTTAGGTGGCCGTTGTAGAGGATGACACGTGGGCCAGGGGCGGACACTAGAAGGTCATGCAGCGGACACAGAAGCGGTACGTGAGTGTCTGGGATCGAGGTAAACCTTGTCCAAATTTGGGCCGAGAATGGGTCGCCACGGCTAGGAAAACAAACAACGGTCTATTTGCGTCGCCTCGTTGATCTTTGTTTTTAGCCGCGCGGATAGAAATAGACTCGGCCGGACTAAATGGGTCGGCCGGTTAGAGCATCTCCACCGACACCCTCCAAATGACCCCCAAAGGCCCATTGGGGGTCCGGACGCAAAAAATCGCCACTAGCGGCACCTCCCAATGCCTCGCCCTGAGCGAAATCGTGTCTGGCACCCCGAAAGGGCCCCCAAGTTTGGAAGCCCTCTCGGGGTGCCGGACACTTCCCAGACACGCCCTCCGACAGGTGCGACCCACCCGTCATAGAGATAGGGCGTGAAATAGTGCTCTAATGGCGACGTGCAGGAGGTCGTTCCGCCCGCGTTAATGGCGACGTTTCCGCAGGCGACGAAGGGACGGGACGGCGATGCGTCTGCCGCATGCCTCGCATTTACGGCGGCGCCTGCTGAGTGCCCACCTTTCGCGGCTTCGCAACCGGCGCAGTGGCGGAGACGTGTCGTCTCCATTAACTCCGACGCGATGCGTGCTCACCAACCGGCGCTTCCCACCCAGCGCCACCGCTTCCCGCCTCGGTTTCCCGCCTCTACCCTGGACGGCTATAAAGAGGCCCCCGCCGTGCGGCCATTTCACCGCACCACCACCGACGCTCGCCGTAGCCATTTCACCACACCACCAGCCGTAGCCCAGAGCATAACCATGCCTCGCCACCTCATGGGCCACCCTCACCCAGGTAGCACACCGTGCTCATGCCACGGCGCAGGAGGACGCCGCCGATGAACAGCCGTTCGACTGGAGGAGGTGGACGACGTCGACGTGGACGAGCAGGAGGAGCAGGAGCCGGTGCAGGTGTCATACCCCAGCCAGGAGCCGCCGCCGGAGCTCGATGAGGTACCGCCGACGCAGCAGGAGCCGGAGCAGGCGCTGCCGCCGCCGTTGTGGCAGCCCAGGTGGTTGCCGCCAACTCGTTCGAGAGCTGGCGCAACGAGCAGGCAAGCCACCAGGTCAGGCTCGGCTACGAGGCGGCTGGCGACGCTGCTGGAGGCCCCCATCATCCAGGCCTCCATCGAGAGCGCAGAGCGGGATGCCCGTTGCCGCGCCTTCCTGGCCGCCGAGCGGGCGGCGTACGAGCAGCTGATGACTCCCAAGTGCAGGAGATCAATTGTAGTACCTTTCAATTAGAAAAGGTTGTCGAACCCACGAGGAGCTGAAGGTATTGGTTAGTAAGATTGATAAATAAAACAATAAAAGATGCAAGTGTTTTTGGTATTTTTGGTTGTATAGTTGCAATGCAGAAAATAAACAGTAGCAAGTCAAAGCTCTCAGAGAGAGAAAGCCCAATCCTCTTATGTGCAAGAGGACAAGCTCAAGTGATGTGTAACTTATATGTGGAAAACGTTCCCGACGGTGGCATGGATATTGCTAGGCATAGAGATTTATTAAACAACACGTTGAATATCTTGTCAAGTTTTAATCTTCTTTGGACGGAGCCATTATTAGGTATAGCTAAATAAATAAACTACAACCCCTTATGATGGATCATGTGGCCAAGTAAATGACTGCACAAGAATTATTAAGACATAAAGTCCCACCATAGCATTACACTCTAAGGTTCCCGATACTAATACCCTCATAATATAACTTCATGATTCGGTCCCAGGTTTACATGTCCTCCCAAGTCTCCCTCAATTCATTATACTACGGTGTTCTCCTATGAGCCCATATAGGTGAAGTGTTGTGCAGTCGACGTTCGCACAACACCATCATAGAATCACATAAAAGATAAACTCTTGACAAAATACCAACACATGTTATATAAATCATTGCCAATTCATCCTATGCCCTCAGGAACATATGGGAACTACTCACAACGTGCAAACATGATAATATTCAGTGGCATAAGTGGTACAACACAATCTGAAAATATAACTTCACCACCAAATAATGACAAGTACTCAATCACAAACATGAATAGTAGCACAAGACAAGTATCTAGGGTATAACAACTCTAAAACTACGAGGGGAACAGAGTGGATCACGGAGATGATGATGGAGATGGTGCTGGTCTTGGTGATGGTGATGATGTAGAGGCCTCCTATGGTTTCGAGAAAATTAGGGCGTAACTTTTCGGGGAGGACGAAGGCGTCGATAAAAAGCCCCAGGCGAGGAGGTGCCCGAGGCGCCGTTTAGTGGGTCCCACGCGGCCCAAGATTCTGGCCGCGTGGGCCCACCTCTTTTGGGCCTCGTGGCTCTCCTCTCTTCGGTCTTCTTCCCTCTGCCTTTCTCTCGACGAAAAACCAGCTATGTAATTTTCCTTTTATTATTTGGGTCCCTGTAGCTCCTGAAACATTAAAAACAAGAAAAAGGAGGTTTTCTGCCTCCCAGAAATTAAATACCAAAAATAGGGACTTTGTAAGAAAGTCCCATAAATCATTTAAAACATGTAAAAATAATGATATAACAATGCAAATAATATTCTAATATTATACTAAAAGTTGTATAAATGATGATACAAAATGCACGTATCAACTACCCCAAGCTTAAACCTTTACTCGTCCTCGAGTAAGTAAGGACATAGATCATTACATGGATCAATGGACTTATGGTTGATAAATAAATACGAGCATTGTATCATCATCATATTCAGTTGCAATGTAAGATTAATGAACTAAAACTCATACAGATGAGGGCAACATAAGTAGAAGCTCTAGCAATCACCCCTTACTTTTGAAAGCAAATAACCATTGTATGCTGGACAATTGAATCATACTATTTTTCACATGCTTTTGCTCTTTATGGAAAGCATCATAATATTTTATACTTTGCTAAAATTTAAAGACAAGATAAACTCTTATTAGATAACAAGTTCAAAGAAGACAAATGAAAAGACAGATATAAAATTGTTTGCACCCTTGCTTCACTAGTAACTAGTGCAAACTTTAGTCATGGATATCTCAATCAAGTTCCTATGCTCTAAACAACCTTTATCTCACACTTTCCATGGCTAACTGAATTTTCAGGTGCCTTCCTTTTCATTCACTTTCCAAGAGCATAAGTATGAAATATCCATGATCATTAATTTGCTCAAAAGATACTAGATTCTAACAAGAGTGTTTCATATCCTTTTCATTAACTCTTCCTAACTTTTTATCCTACAAGACTATATCTCAACCTTAAACTATTAATTTTCAAGTCATATTGACTCATTCTCTTTACTCATTTTATAATGGGGTGATTCTACAATTGTCCAACACACTCAAATTAATTAAGTTCAAGGCAAGATGTGACTGAAACTTCTAAATATGCCACGCTCATTTGCATGAGTGTTACCCATAAATCTCCAAACAAGAGAATCATGGATGACACCATACTTTAATATTCATTGATAAACCACACGATAGAGATACATGATAATGCTCCATGAGCTCACACACGCCTAAGAGATATTGATAACTAAACGATAAAAGCAAAACACACCATGACTAGATAGATATGATAAACTAGTAGAGATAAAGACTAGGTGGAACTCCCCCAAGCTTGACGTCTTGCTAGAACCACTTCCGCTTTCTTCTTGTCTTCATAATAATTATCTTCAAGTTTTCCAACAATGCTCATCATAAGGTTGTAGGCTTTTTCAAACTCTCTTGCAGCTTCTCCCAGTTTTTCCATGAGATTCTTCTCCACCGTCTCCTTGCAAGGCTTCCACTCCGGGCTTGGTACTTTAACATTAGGGATCTTACGATCCCATTCACCAGGATAGTTATCTTGGGCGGCACGCCGAAATTCCCTGTCAATAAGAGTAGAAACCACGTTTTTGCTAGCAAGTGCGTGCCTAGGAGCTTTCCCTCCCGTGCTTATGCGCGCCGTCCGCCTCTTGTTTCCAAGAGATTGGTTCACCCTCACACCAACAACAGTGATGGGAGAAGGTGGTGCTGTCGCGAGAGGTGCAACGTCGGCGAAGGGCTCGTAGTCTTTCTCTTCAGCTTCTTCCTTTTCCATCTCTTCCTTGTCGGGCTTGTTATCTTCATCGTCGGAGTAGTCCTTCCTCTTCCTATTCCTCCTCCATATGGACGTGGGGCTGTTGCCCTCGAGTTCATCATCATCGTCGTCCATGGAGGAGCATTGGTAGGAGTCTCCCGAAGACATAGTTAAAAACCTGACAGGCAGAAACAGCAAAAGAAAGAATCGCTCAAAAACTCTCGGTGCGAGATTAGATCGGCAGAAAGGGGTATATATTGACGGTTTTTAGGACAAGACGAAGAGTCGGAGTCGAAAACGAGACGAAAAGGGACTCCGAGGAGGGAAAGGAGTGGTCTCACGCGGCCCAAGATTCTGGCCGCGTGGGACCCCTTGTTTCCTTCCTCGGGTCTCCGCTTCGTCCAGTTTTCTTGTCCCACACGTTAATTTCCATAAAAAATGACTTCCGTAAAATATTACGCAATTCCGAGAAACTTTCCAACACTAAAGTTACCTTTTATTGATTTAGGGTTTCTAAAACTGCACGACCTGTCTGAATTACCTCCTCCGGCGTTTGTAAGTTCAATTTTTCCACCATTCCGACGAAGCTCTTTCCTGCAATATAATGTTTAAGGCGTTGTCCATTGACTACATGAGGTTTACCTTTCATATCACCGTGAAGACGGATAGCTCCTGAACGGTACACCTCCTGTATCACTAATGGTCCCTGCCACTTTGAAGCTAACTTTCCTGCAGAAAACTTGAAACGAGAATTGTACAATAAAACTTGATCACCTACTTTGAATTCTTTTCTCTTAATTTTCTTGTCATGCCAAATTTTAACTTTCTCTTTAAACATTCTAGCACTTTCATAAGCTTCGTTTCTCCATTCATCAAGTAGGTTTAAATCAAGAATTCTCTTCTCTCCAGCAGTCTTAAAATCAAAGTTCAATTGTTTAATAGCCCATCTAGCATTATGTTCTAATTCAACAGGTAAATGACAAGCTTTTCCATAAACCATTCTATAAGGAGACATTCCCATAGGATTTTTATAAGCAGTTCTATAAGCCCATAATGCATCATTAATTTTAGTTGGCCAATCAGATCTAGACTTATTCACTGTCTTCTCCAAAATGAGTTTAATTTCCCTATTACTTAATTCAACTTGTCCACTTGTTTGAGGGTGATAGGGAGATGCAATTCTATGGTTAACATCATATTTTGCCAATGTTTTTCTAAGAATACCATGCAAGAAATGAGAGCCACCATCAGTAATTAAAAACCTAGGAACACCAAACCTGGGGAAAATGATGTCCTTGAGCATCGTCATTGCTGTGGCATGATCTGCACTCTTGGTTGGAATTGCTTCCACCCACTTTGTAACATAATCCACTGCAACCAAAATATGTGTATGCTTTGTCTTTGACTCTGGGAAAGGCCCCATAAAGTCAAAGCCCCAAACATCAAATGGCTCAAGTGGCAAAGAATAATTCATAGGCATTTCATTTCTCCTACCAATATTTCCTACTCTTTGACATTTATCACAAGATTTAACATATTCAGCACAATCCTTAAATAAAGTAGGCCAATAGAAACCAGATTGTAATACCTTTGCACCTGTACGATCTCCTGCATGATGCCCTCCATAAGGACTGTCATGACAATCTCTTATAATAGCCTGTTGTTCATGCTCAGGTACACAACGTCTAATAATACCATCCACACTTTTCTTATAAAGGAAAGGATCATCCCAAAAATAATGTCTAAGATCATAAAAGAATTTCTTTCTTTGTTGAAAAGTGAAGTGTGGAGGTAGAACCTTACCAACAATAAAATTTGCATAGTTGGCAAACCATGGTGATGCAACTTTAGCACTAGAAACATTAACAATTGCAAGTTGTTCATTAACAAAGCTATCATTAATAGGAATAGGATCATCAGGTATATTTTCCATTCTAGAAAGATGATCAGCTACTTGATTATCTTCCCCTTTCCTATCAACAATGTGTAAATCAAATTCTTGCAATAGAAGTACCCATCTTATTAATCTAGGCTTAGCATCTTTCTTATGCATTAAGTATTTAATGGCAGAATGATCAGTATGCAATGTGACTTTCGAATCAGTAATATAAGGTCTAAACTTGTCACAAGCAAATAGCACTGCTAAAAATTCTTTTTCAGTTGTGGCATAATTCCTTTGAGCAGCATCAAGTGTTCTACTAGCATAATAAATGACATTCAGTTTTTTATCAACACGTTGGCCCAAAACAGCCCCAACTGCATAATCACTAGCATCACACATAATTTCAAAAGGCAATTTCCAATCAGGAGGTTGAATAATAGGAGCACTTATTAAAGCATTCTTCAAAATATTAAAGGACTCAATGCAATCATCATTAAAAGAGAAAGGAACATCCTTTTGCAAAAGATTGGTTAGGGGTTTTGATATTTTGGAGAAATCTTTAATAAACCTACGATAAAAACCTGCATGCCCAAGAAAACTTCTTATACCTTTGATGTCCCTTGGGTATGGCAGCTTTTCAATAGCTTCTATCTTTGCTGGGTCAACTTCTATTCCTTTTCCAGAAATCTTATGCCCAAGAACAATACCTTCAGTAACCATGAAGTGACACTTCTCCCAGTTTAAAACTAAGTGTTGGTCTTCACAACGCTGCAAAACTTTGTTAAGGTTGAACAAGCAATTATCGAAGGAAGTACCATACACAGAAAAATCATCCATAAAGACTTCCATTATCTTTTCAATATAATCAGCAAATATAGCATTCATGCATCTTTGAAAAGTAGCAGGAGCATTACATAACCCGAATGGCATTCTCCTATAAGCAAATGTACCATATGGGCAAGTAAAAGTGGTCTTTTCTTGATCATCCTTATGGACTGGAATTTGTGAGAAACCTGAATAACCATCTAAATAACAAAAGTGAGAGTGTTTAGATAACCTTTCTAACATTTGATCAATAAATGGCAATGGGTAATGATCTTTACGAGTTGCTTTATTTAACTTCCTGAAATCAATACACATCCTATAACCAACAACAGTACGTTGAGCCACAAGTTCATCCTCATCATTTGGAACAACAGTCATTCCACCCTTTTTAGGAACACAATGAACTGGACTAACCCACTTACTATCAGCTATGGGATAAATGATACCAGCTTCAATAAGTCTTATTACCTCTTTCCTTACCACTTCCTTCATTTTTGGATGGAGACGGCGTTGATAATCAACAACAGGTTTTGCATCCTCTTCCAAATTAATTTTATGCATACATAGAGCTGGGCTTATACCTTTAAGATCATCAAGAGAGTATCCAATGGCTGGTCGGTGAGCTTTAAGCACATCAAGTAATTTCTCTTCTTCTTCAGCTGAAAGGTTAGCACTAATAATGACAGGATATATGCTCTTCTCATCCAAATATGCATATTTCAGATTTGTAGGCAAAGGCTTTAATTCAAAGCTAGGATCCCCTTTAGGTGGTGGTAGCACTCCTAAATTATCAGGTGGGATATGCAATTGTAATTGTGGTGGTTGTTGCCATAATATTTGTTCTAAAGCATCCTTTTCCTCATCATTAAATGGTTCATCTTGATTAAGCATATAACGTTCTACAACATCTGTTGAAGCTACAGCTATATGTGCAAGAGTTTCAATTATATCTTCAGAAATTGGCTCTTTCACAACATGTTTATCAGCAAATTTGGAAAAGTTGAACTCAAGTTTTTCACCAGCACATTTAATAAACACTTTCTCTTTAGGCAAATTAATTTCAGCACCAACAGTGTTTAAGAAAGGTCTACCAAAAATGATAGGACAAAAAGAATCTTGAGGACAACCAAGCACAATAAAATCAGCAGGATATTTTATTTTGCCAACCAATACTTCAACATCTCTAACAATTCCAAATGGACTAATATAATCTTTATTAGCAAGTTGAATTGTCATACCTGTCTCTTCCATAATGATAGGATCAATATCAGGCTTGATTTCAAGATAAAGAGAATATGGAATGACACTAATACTTGCTCCAATATCACATAGACCATGATAACTTGAAGTCCCAATAGAGCATGATATAACAGGTTTACCAACTTTGGCCGAATTACCTTTGATGACCTTAGTAGCATCTTCACATAAATAAACATCAACAGGGTTTTCTTCATTTAATTGCTTGATAATAGAAATTCGACTGTCGACTTCCACCTGTTCATAAGGCTGAGAACGTCTTCTGTTACTCTTGTTAGTAACAGCAATAAGTAAATTCTCCTTAACTTGGTTTGGATATGGAGGTGGTTCAACATACTCCTCAATTGTCACAGATGACACTGGTTCTGCCTGTTTAATAACTTTAGGAACAACAATAGATTGTTTAACAGGTTCAACATAAACTTCAAAACCACTTTGAGGAACACAGATATGCTCAGCAAAACCTTTAGCTATCTCAATTATAACATAAGGATCAAGATTAAAAGTATCACTCAGATTTTTAAACAACATAGAAGTAGAGAAGTTCTCTACACATGAATATCCATAATCAAAATAGGGCTCATTACCTTTATCAAGATCCCAATGACTAGTATTTTCAGAAATAGTCTCCAATAAATTCCATGCTTCTTCTTCAGTATTATTAGTAAAACTTCCACCAGATGAATTATCCAGAATTTCCTTGTGCCTCGACGGTAGCCTCACATAAAAGTTTATCAATATAAGTTTCCTTGTAAGATCATGACAAGGATTCTTGCGAAGGAGTTCCTTTAACCTCCCCCAAGCTTGAGTAATACTCTCTCCCAGATGTGGCCAGAAATTAAATATATAGCAGCGGTTCTCATAAGCTTCTTTAGGAGTAAAATATTTAAGAAAGAAAACCTTCCTCAAGATATTCCATTCAATAGCAACCTCTTCATCAAGAGACCTGTACCAATCACGAGCATTACCAGATAAAGACAAATATAATAACTTCCTTTTTACCTGATCTTCAGAAATACCAGGAAGTCTAAATAAACCACATATGTCTTCAATTAACTCCATGTGTTCACGTGCAGACTTAGTTCCATCCCTGTAAATGGATTTTTCATAACTCTTTTAACATGACCAATGGGAATTTTAAATCCCACTTTAGGTATCTCAGACACAGTAGTTTCAACCACTTTAGGAGTAGTGGCATAAGCACTGTCATATAGAGCAAGGTGCAGCGAGGAACGATTCATAAATGCCATAGTAACAATGAGATAAAACAGCTTTCAAGTTTCCTTACCAAACTTCTTACCAATAGCGCTACGCTCCCCGGCAACGGCGCCAGAAAAGTATCTTGATGACTCCCAAGTGCAGGAGATCAATTGTAGTACCTTTCAATTAGAAAAGGTTGTCGAACCCACGAGGAGCTGAAGGTATTGGTTAGTAAGATTGATAAATAAAACAATAAAAGATGCAAGTGTTTTTGGTATTTTTGGTTGTATAGTTGCAATGCAGAAAATAAACAGTAGCAAGTCAAAGCTCTCAAGAGAGAAAGCCCAATCCTCTTATGTGCAAGAGGACAAGCTCAAGTGATGTGTAACTTATATGTGGAAAACGTTCCCGAGGGCGGCATGGATATTGCTAGGCATAGAGATTTATTAAACAACACGTTGAATATCTTGTCAAGTTTTAATCTTCTTTGGACGGAGCCATTATTAGGTATAGCTAAATAAATAAACTACAACCCCTTATGATGGATCATGTGGCCAAGTAAATGACTGCACAAGAATTATTAAGACATAAAGTCCCACCATAGCATTACACTCTAAGGTCCCCGATACTAATACCCTCATAATATAACTTCATGATTCGGTCCCAGGTTTACATGTCCTCCCAAGTCTCCCTCAATTCATTATACTACGGTGTTCTCCTATGAGCCCATATAGGTGAAGTGTTGTGCAGTCGACGTTCGCACAACACCATCATAGAATCACATAAAAGATAAACTCTTGACAAAATACCAACACATGTTATATATAAATCATTGCCAATTCATCCTATGCCCTCAGGAACATATGGGAACTACTCACAACGTGCAAACATGATAATATTCAGTGGCATAAGTGGTACAACACAATCTGAAAATATAACTTCACCACCAAATAATGACAAGTACTCAATCACAAACATGAATAGTAGCACAAGACAAGTATCTAGGGTATAGCAACTCTCAAACTACGAGGGGAACGGAGTGGATCACGGAGATGATGATGGAGATGGTGCTGGTCTTGGTGATGGTGATGATGTAGAGGCCTCCTCCCACGCCAAGGAGGAGAGGTGATGACGATGACGATGATTTCCCCCTTCTCCGGAGCTCTGGAGCAGCAGGATCTGATCCCCCTCAGAGGGAATCAAGAGTTTCGCCGCCGCCGCGGCCTCGGATGGTTTCGGGAAAATTAGGGCGTGACTTTTCGGGGAGGACGAAGGCGTCGATAAAAAGCCCCATGCGAGGAGGTGCCCGAGGCGCCGTTTAGTGGGTCCCACGCGGCCAAGATTCTGGCCGCGTGGGCCCACCTCTTTTGGGCCTCGTGGCTCTCCTCTCTTCGGTTTTCTTCCCTCTGCCTTTCTCTCGACGAAAAACCAGCTGTGTAATTTTCCTTTTATTATTTGGGTCCCTGTAGCTCCTGAAACATTAAAAACAAGAAAAAGGAGGTTTTCTGCCTCCCAGAAATAAAATACCAAAAATAGGGACTTTGTAAGAAAGTCCCATAAATCATCTAAAACATGTAAAAATAATGATATAACAATGCAAATAACATTCTAGTATTATACTAAAAGTTGTATAAATGATGATACAAAATGCACGTATCAGCAGCTCAATGCCCAGGCGGCGGCGCCCGAGCAGCAACAGCTCATCGCCCATGCGGAGGGGCTAGCGCATGAGGCCTCCCAGCTGCTCGCCGAGCAGGCGGCCCACGAGGAGCTGAACCAGGCTCGGCTGGCGAGGCTGGCGCAGGCGAGGGCAGCGGCAGCGGCAGAGCGGGATGCCATGCGCCGGGCGGCGAGCGTGCTCCGGCAGGAGAGGCGTGTGCGCTCACGCTTGCCCCAGAGCCAGAAGGCCGCGCACGACGAGGCGGCTGGCCCGAGCGACAACGTTTAGATTAGGGTTTAGTTTAAGTTTGTATCGTTTTAGATTTAAATTTGTATCGTTTAGTTTAAATTTGTATCGTCTTAGTTTAAGTTTGAATCTAAAAAAGTCGTCGCGTTTATTACACCGGCGCTGGAGCTCGATGTGCAGCCTTCCAACGTAGCGGCCAGCTTTAAACATCGCCACCGTTCGAGGCGCCCAGCGATGAAGTGATTATCCGGCTTCCCAAGCGTCATATAGCTTTATACGACACTGGCGCATATAAAACGTGACCGTGGTGCTGCTTGCCTTCATCCTCCTCGCCTTTCTTCCGCTTCTCTACCCCTAGTGCGCCTCGCCACCATGGATGTGAACATGAGGTGGTTGAGCTGGCACGAGGCCAAAGTGTTCGCCGAGCACGACATCATGTGCCCGCCCAAGGCGAAGTTGCCTAACGGCTTCGCCCTTAGCTTGGGCGGTGTGCCGGTGGCGCCTGTACCCAAGGCCAACAGACCGTTCTCCCATAGCCCATATTGGCTCACGTACTCCGGCGAGGAGCGGCAGAAGGCGCTCTACCGTTTTGACAGCGAGCAACCACCGTCAAACGAGAACGCCGAGGGGCGGACGAGGTTCTGGTCAAAGCCCGACCGCACCATTAGAGGCGAGTATGAGGTTGCACCATTATTAATGTTTACATTTAAATTTGTTTGAGTTTGAGACAAAATTTGTTTTCCATTTTAACATCCACAAGGTGTTTGTAGTGGGGTCGGCATCTCGGACCGTTTGGGGGCTGGCCTTTGGAGGATGCCGTTGTGGGCGGCCTCCAAAACTTGACTGGACACATGTCCGGCACCCCCAATTGGTGCCGATGGAGATGCCCTTAGAGTTGCCCTAATGAGACAAATGTGTATTTGTACACCGTCGACACAAAATGGTTTAAAACAAAAGTTGTGGGTTCTTTACCTAGTACAAGCATGATGTCACTAGGCCTGGTACGCTAGCACACTTGGTACGCGTGAACTAGACTATGACTACTCCTTCTGCTCCCAGATCTTCCTAAAAAAAGTTGGGTTATATATATTTCAGATGAATGATCACTTCCTGGGGTCATGTCAAGGACATACTCAAAATCCAATGAACACTATACTTCTCTCTCTCCAACAGCAACGGAGGAACAGGAACAGCTAATGTTTCTTTATTAAAACAGGCAATTTGGACTGACCAATGGTATTAACTATGCATGCTTAAATTACTACTACAAGCATGTAAACAGCCAATCAACCACACCGGCATACAAAAATACAAGTCCCAGATTCTCTTATTGGGATGTGCAAATTTGGCAGGCGTCTAGGTGAGGGTAATATACTCCAACATGTACAAAACTCCCTCTCTCCCCTATCTGCCGGCTGATTAAAATTTTAGACGTACGTTTGATTTCTTGCCCTCCATCTGCAACTAGCCGGTTTCTTGGTTTGTTTTCTGTTGGTTCTACTACAAAGGAAATATTATTAGAAATAAAGATGGGACACCTAAGCAAGCAATGTCAGCAGGATACCTCACAGAGTCACAGTGTTTGCTTTGACCATATCCCCACAAATCCAGCTCGTCCTTCATTTCTGACTGTAGAGGACAAGAAGGTGAAAAGATTATAAGATTCCTTCATGTTTTTCTTTTATTTTATTTTCTTTGGAAGAGAGAGAACGGAGAAGTACAGTGGTAGGATGGCTGTAGGTCACCCCGGGCATAAAAAACCGAAACCGAAGACCGAACCCGAAATAACCGGGACCGAAACCGAAATACTCAGAAATTCGGTCTTCGGTCACCTCGTCGGTCCTAGCAATCAGCTGACCGAAATAATATCGGTTCGTTCGGTTGTTGCGAGCTGTGGACCGAAACGACCGAAGCGACCGAACTAGCGATGCGAATCAGAAATTGAGGCCCAACTCGTATACTCTAGTGCGTAGCACAACCCATCGAGGCCTCGTTCCCCTTCTTCCCTTCCCCAATTCCAGCGCCTAGCGCTCGTTTTCTGTGACCCAACCAATAGCTTGGGCGGCGCTGAGCCGCCGACACATCTCCAACCCCAACCGCCGGCATCTCCACGCGCCGCCTTCACAGAATCTCGCCTCCGTCCTCCCGGCCGACCCCGCAGCATCTCACCTCCACTGTCCCGGCAGCATCTCCGACAGGGCCGCCGCCACATCTCCGACCCGTCGGCCGCCGCATCTCCGACCGCGCCACACCACCACGGGTCGGCGCCGCCTCCGCAGTCCCGCAGGACACCACACGCCACCTGCACTTCTGCAGACCGTCGACCGTCGAGGTCACGCCACTGGGGACCCGTGACGCGGCCAGCGACAGCGACAAGGTGAGCGGCAGCGTGTGCTCCAGTTTGTGCTGCCATTCTTAATTGGTCTATTTGGTCATGACCGAAGACCGGACCGAAAAGGCCGAAGACCGAATACAGAAAAACCGAAAAGACCGAAGGTAATTTGGGTATCATTTCTGGATGACCGAAATTGTCAAAGACCGAATAGACCGGACCGAGCAAACCGAACAGACCGAACGCCCGGGCTGAGCTGTAGGTAGGCTGGCAGGGGAGAAAAAGGCCCAAGTGTACAAATGGGTACATGGGCAGTACTATGTCAGTTGGAAAGAGATCTCCCTCCCTCATTCAAAGCTTGGTGTGGAAGACAAGCACCTTCCCTTCCCTCCCCCACCATCATAAACAAAGCCATCATAATTTACTATCACAACAAATACGGAGTAGTACAATGCTGCTTCACCAACAGATAAAAAACGTACCAGAACAGTATTGCCAAGTCATTTTTTAAATAACATATTGCTGAGTGTGTAAAAGTAGAAATTACAATCTCATGTCGAGATTAAATATACTAGTACTACATATATGTAAGCATCCTAGGTAAAGTACATGATACTCTGTTATTTCAAACGGCAAAGTATAACCTAGCATTTGAGTGAAATCTTCTTGAAGCTGTTTGGTCAAATCCTTGTTTTAATTCAAACTTGCTGTTGCAGCTGCACAACTTCACCAGTTAAGGATGTGAAAATGGGTACCGTTTGTCCCACTTTTTCCCTTGTTTTAATTCAAACTTGCTGTTGCAGCTGCACACGACTCATTTTTGCATCCCTATCACCAGTGTATCTATCTATTGAGAAGATCAATTGAAGAATAACAAACAGTGGCCAGTCGCCAGTCGATGTACCTCTTGTTTATTCAAAACATATCCTACAGTACAGCTGGGGTCCACGTGACATTGAGGCTGGGGCAGGTGAGAACAGTATGCTATTTTCACCACCCTCTGCTTTATTTTTCTCCCTTGCTACAGCTAATTAATTCATCTTCTTGTAGTACCCAAAGTAAAGCACAGCAGTAAACTACTCCTCCTGGTACACAAGAGCCTGCCCTAACTTTTGATTGGTTGTTTGCTTACGCCAAGGTTTTGGAAACATTAGAGAGGGAGACTAGAGAGAGAAGGGGGCAGTTGAAGTGGTTAACAACCCTTTGCCAGAGAGCAAGAAGGAATCATTTCACCTCAGCGGCAGGGGCAGGGTAACAAACACCACTCTCCTCCTCCGTCCCCTTCTCGCCCTTCTGCTTCCCTCCCCGCCCTTCAAATCTTTCACCGACCCCTCCTCTTACCCTGCGGTCAAATTGCGATCCATATTTCGGGGGAGGCTCTACAAGCGCACAACAGCAACAGCACCAGGTATGGCTGCAAAAAATTAAGAGAAGAAAGATTACGAAGCTGCTGCTCCTGCGTCCTTGAATCGTTTCAACAATTTTCCCCCTCCTCCCAACTGCAGGTGAATTGACGGCCTCTCGGATGCTTCGTGTAGTTCCATCACGGTCAGGTAATTTTCGAGCAGTTACCGTCTTGGACATCTTAGTATGTGTTCCTTTCAAGATCTTTACTCCGCCCCATACATGGTGTGGTGGACGGAGTGGTCAAAGGTTGTTGCTTTCCGTCCTCCCCCTCTCGGCATGCTTCAACACTGCCCTAGTTATTTCCTGCAGATCCTAGTCTAGCTATGTTTGCATTCAAATAGCCTCACCAGTTCGGTGCTCTTATTTTAGATAGATAGCTTGGGCACTTGCTCCCTTCGACTGGCTCTGTTTATACGTGTTATTTTTCTCCTTAGCTCCGTATCTGTCCTTTCTAGATAATGAAAAGTTTATAGGGTGATCACAAATCCTAGAAGAAGGTATATTCATCTTTTTCGTGCTCTCCTGACGATGCTATTTTTATGAGTAGTGGTCGAAATAGGGGGGCTTTTATTTAGATGTAAGGTGCTATTTTTGAGATTCTTGTATGTAGCTGCCAAGCCACACCAAAAGGAAAAGAACCACTCCTTGCTTAGTTCATAATTTGTTTGGGAGTTCTTCATCGAGCGAAACATCTTTTTCTTTAAGGTCCATAACTTGCCTGCTTCTTGAAGATTTGGTAGGCTTTTGCTGTTTCCAATTAGCTTTGGTGTTTTCAGTCTTTTAGGAAGAGCCGGCAGGCTCTCCTCCCCCATCATCATCATCATCACTTTGCTACAGAAGACCTAGGTTAGTGAGTGTTGTTTGGTTAATGATGGGGTTATTCTTCTGTGTCTATCTCTACCTTTGTGTTCTGGGTTTAAAGTTTCACTTTCTGGAACCTGGACTGTGCGTGCTGCTTTAATCAGTAGCGGATTTGGTTTGTTCCTCAAGGTTCTGAAGCATATCTCCAGCTGTAATACAGTTACAGCAGGCCTTTGCCTGGGCGGTGGATCATTCTTTTAGGCTTTCTTTCATCTGTAGTGGGGGTGATTCTCAAAGGGACTGGTTGCTTTTCACCTGTGTTAAGGATTATCAGTTGAGTTGTTCTCATGTGATACAAAAGGGTTTTGCAGGCTTGATAAATTTTTAGTCTGTACTCAAGGCAGCTTTGTCCTTCTGTGCTCTTTTGGGACAATCTAGTGGTAGTTCTAATGTACCTTCTCCTCCTTTCCTTGTATCCTGAACAGGGAACTGAGGATTGGTGTTTTAAGGCAAATGGAGATGTATTCAGGCCACCAATCTGATCAGGGTCCTGGTGCAAACAGTGGCAAAGAATTCTTGGAGGGGAAGGGGTTCTGTGGCAATGCATCAAAAGATGGGGTACGGCAGTGAGACATTTGGATTTCAAGCTTACAGCATGGAGCTCGAAGAAAAACCGGGGATGTATACATCTACTGGTTAGTAGTTCTTATCATGCAGTTGTCTTGATATTTTTGAAAGTGATAATTCTGTGGTTGATGGTACTAATAGCAACAATTCTTGTAGGTACATTCTCTCAGAACATCCAGATGAGTGATGAGCATAGTGGTGGTGTGAAGAAAAGGAAGGGAACAGATGACTGCACTGCGTTGCTAAACCCATCAGCCAGTAGCAGGATGCAAGTGAGCTTTCGTTGTGGTATATCTTCTCGTTCTAATCTAGATGTATTGACTAACTGTATTATAATTCTGGGTTTAGAATGTGGGCGATCAACAAAAAGAGGTTTCATCTCAGCCAGAAAGGGATTCGCTTGAGGAGGACAACAGAAAGATTTCATCCAGAACGCAAAGCAAAGAAGGGTCTTCTGATGGCGATGGCAGTAAAGATTATGTTCATATGCGGGCAAAGCGTGGGCAAGCCACTAATAGCCACAGCCTTGCAGAAAGAGTAAACTTCTGATTAGTACTATTGAGACCCCATTTCAGTTTGCTTTATGTTCTTGTTATTCTCATGGTTGAAGTTGGATGGAACTTTTCGCAGATGAGGAGAAAAAAGATAAGTGAGAGAATGAAGCTTCTTCAGGATCTTGTTCCAGGATGTAGTAAGGTAACTTTCGTCTTTCTGTCGTAAAAACTTCTGTAGGACCATCTTGTACTCTACATCTTACAGTATTGCTTCTCACAGGTTACTGGCAAGGCAGTCATGCTTGATGAGATCATCAATTATGTGCAGTCATTACAACGACAAGTTGAGGTAATAGTCTATCAGTGCATTCTCTAATTGGGTTGTTTCTGGGTAATCTGTTGGAGTACCATTCTGTGCTCTAATGTAACCTGGAACTTGCAGTTCTTGTCAATGAAGCTTGCAACTGTCAACCCTGAGCTTGGCTTTAATATTGAGCAGATTCTGTCCAAACAAGTAAATTCACTGTCGAAATCATTCTAAATATTAGTATCGATTATTTTTAGACGCCGCCTGTTCAACGTAAAATCTTGTTTGTAGATGATGCTTCCACAAGATAGGCATCTTGCTTTCTATGGAGCTGACCCAGGATCAAGCCCCCTCATTGCTCATTTTAACCAAGGAATCATGCAGCCAGATATGATGTGCAATGCTTCCAATCCTGCGGGTGTTCTGCACGGAACGTTCCATGACATCTCCTCAATGCACCAGGTAAATTCAGTCCATTTTCACCACATGCTGATCAGTGATCACATGTAGCATCTAAAGCCATGTCAATGGACTTATGTAAACCTTGTATCTAGATGCCTGAAATGTGGGAACCGCTTCAAAACATCCCTCATATGAACTTTAACCCTGCTGTGACTCCAGATGGCAGCGCCAACAATGCTGGTGTGTACGATAAGTCGATAACTTTCTTTTCAAAAAGCTATGTAAAATCATATCGAAATCTATCAGACTTACAATTTTTTCCTTTTGTACTCTGCAGGTCCCATGAAAATTGAACAGTGAGTTGCTGGTATAACTCTGGTGTTGTTCTGTGAACCGTAAAACGCTCGCAGAATCAAGTTTTGTATAGCTGGAGGCCTAACCATTTGTTGCCGATTTCCTACTCCCCGACCCCGTAGTGTATGATTTATGGTATGGCATCTAAAGATCTCGTGTACAGATGGGCTCAAGAACTGATTCTACTGTAAACTTGTATCGCGCTTTAGCTTGTCGAAAGCAGGAACCCCATATTATTCACGAATTCCAAGCTTGGGGTCATATGTGGATGCCCTAAGCGTACTGATTTAGTAGACTGGCTTATTAGCATTGTTGGTACAAACATCCAAAAATATTAATGAGATGACTTTGTCAGGAGTTCCATGTATCATCCATTACTTCCCAACAAGTTTTTGATAGCAGGCTTTGCCTTGTACATTTTATGGTTCCTCCACTTTCACCTAATTATGCCCTAAGCGAAAATCTGAGGAACCATAAAATAATATTTGCCAATTGACTATCACAGACTAATACAGTTTTAGAAGGGCCTTAACTTCATCTCGCAGAACATGTAAAATCGCTCAACTAAGAGCAAAAGGTTGATGCGGCTGCAAGATGTTGAAGAAAAATAACTGCGTAGTTGCGTTGAATTTAGTGAGTACCTTCTGAACCTGTAATGCCTGTTCTTGTGACTTTGCGAGTACCGTTTGAAGTTGCGTGAAGTGCCAATGATGTCGTGAATTCAATGCTAGAAGACAGGGAGCAAGGACTCTGAGCTCGACCGCCGACGAAGAGCGAAAGTCCTCTTCAGTCCTTCTGTAACCTGTTGGGGCTCTCGCACAGTAGCAGGGACGGATCTCCTGCCACCGGCAAACGGTCATGGGCTTAACTGCAACCTAAGAATACAAGCGTATATAAAAATGAAACTATCGTGTTACTTATACCACAGAACCTGTGAGCTGAATTGATGGACAGGATTCTCGAAGGAACGAACTGTCCACTAATGATGGATTAGTTTCTCCTTGTCCAGTACTGTTGTCTAAATATTCACAGATGTGGTTCACGCAATGGATTCAAGAGGAAGTGCATGATACTATTTACATCCAAAGAAAATATGTAGACAAATAATCAAATTTCTCAACTCATTTGCATTATAACGTTACGTAAAGGACCTTCCACATCAAGTTTTGTCTTCGCTTAACAATCCCCCATTGGTCGAGATGGTACGATGTTACAAGGTACAGGGACAAAAAAAAAGATACAAGGCACAGCAAGAAGTCTAAAATATAAAACTGAGCAAAATTGAGTGAACTGCTAGCAATATTAGGTTTCCGCTTTCTTCCTTTTCTTTCTTCTATCTTGTTCTCCATCTTTTTCCTTCCCTCCTCGTCTTCGTGATTTTCCCTGGAAGGAAACAAGAAAAATCAGAAGACAGGAAAGGATGGCGTAGGAGCATTGTTTCATGGAGATGTACAAATAAGAGGTGCATAATCAAGAATATTAACGGATGGTATTTCTCTCTAAATATATAGATAAAAGGTGTATAATCGATCCATCTAGAATAACGGTGCTACACCAATCCTGAATACAGAATCTGGTAAGGCGATACCTCATTATCAGACAACAAATGCAGTAACGGAAAAAAGAGAATAGTCAGACAGGATATACTATGCATATGGGATGATGGCCATAATGAATGCTAGAGAAAGGACCTTGTGAGTTGTGACGGCATTTTATAATCTTATAAATGTTCTTAGTCATTGGATGGATAAATGTACCTCAGCAGAGAACGTTCTAAGTGGGTCACTACTTTTGCCTGATCCCCTCTTGAATCCCATTCGTTTCTTCCTTCCCGGATTATCAACACCCATAGCAGCCCTTGAGAGTTTGATTGCATTGCTGGCTTCTTTTGTCGTGGGGTCAATTAGGTACTCAGGGACATCACGCAGGTGAACAGGAATTGCTTTGTTGCTTAATATCTTGTCATGCTTGAGCAAATCTGAAAAAAGGTAAGAGATTAAGCATCATTCACTAGAAGATTTAAATACTACCAAGAGCTCTTTTGAACAAGATTGATAAATCTAACCAAGGTCTGTCGGATTCTCTTCAAAATGAGCCTTCAACCTACAAGGCAAAAGAAATTAGCGTTGTTGTTAGAAGGGAAATACAGGCAGAAATGGCTGCAAAACTGAAGGTGTTTCCTCATGAAATAATTAATGAATCGTGAGATGCTATATCTTGATGCCTTGCATCACTAAGTGCTATATCATGAAATGACTGATGAATCATATATCTTGATGCTTTATCTACTAACTTCCATATCATGAAATGACTGATGAATCATATATCTTGATGCTTTATCTACTAACTTCCATATCATGAAATGACGGATAGTGAATAGGAAATGAGGTGGACTGTGAAGCAACTATTATGGGGCCGTTTTCAAACACTACGCAAACATGGCAACGTGAAATTGTGCATTTATTTTTCCCCACGAAATTCCATTTTCATCATGCTATGTGCATTTTCTTCACTTGGTTATTTCCTCAATGGCTGAAGACTTTCTTACTTATCAGAATTGAGGATTTCATTCTTTATGTCTTGACGACGTGCTTCCTGTATATCACGGCTCGTCACACTCCTAGCAACATCCTGCGAAAGGAACATCAATCGACATTAGCTAACAAAATTAATGTTGTTTTCCACAGAATACATAAATATATTCAGTAACCATGTCTGTTGAAAGCTAGAGAGTGGTTAAAAGAAATTAGCAGAACAGCCCAAATGTAAAGTTAGCACCCATGGTGTTTAGTTATAGAAGTTCTGAACAGACAAAACCAAACAGGTCTTCATAGCCTCATTTTAGTTTTTCGGACAGCTTGGCAAACTCACTCTAGTCACATATTAGCACAACTACTTAAAAGAGCAAGTGATCAATACCTAAATTATTCTAGCGGTAGCAGATATAGTAACTAAGAATACATCTGGGAAGGGAGTACACATTCATCACCCCATACCTGAGCCCTGTATCGTAGAGACTCCACGGCATTTTTTGTTAGCAATGGGAATGGTAAGATGCAGTCGGTTTCTTTATTCTCAAGACCTTGCAACATGTTTTCAATCTCTTCAAAAACATCATCCTCCTCTGGTGAAACCTGAAAATACGAGTACCAACATAGGAGGAAATAAATAACAGAATACAGGGTCTACTGAACATATAACCATATCTGACAATAATAATATGTGATTGAACTGAACTATGCAAAAACTGAACTTACAAGAGATATAGATGCACCGGTCTTATTTGCCCTCCCAGTTCGTCCTATTCTGTGAATATACCCAGCAGGATTTGGAGGCATGTCAAAATTAACTACCTAAATAAGGGTTAAAGAAAAGGATCAGCCCTGCCACCTGTTCCAGAAATTACAGATGGAAGCATATAACAGCAAAGACTTTACCACAGATTTGTAAGAACATAGGAGAAGTCAAGAATTAAACTCAACTACTTCATGTAATCGAATGAATGATTGCTTTCTTAAAACATGTCCTATTATCTTTGTATAAAAGAACCATTGTTGAAACCGCAAAAGATACTCAAATGAATCCTATATTTTCTTTATTTTAAAGAGAGAATATTTGTTGATTATTCCTCATCATGGCAAATTGAGCATCAGATGCTGGATGAATATAAAGTTATAAACTGATGCTGCCGCGAAGTCCAAAACAAATATGGGCACCCTTAAAACAAAGCAAGTAGTCTGCGCACCAGTTCTTAACATACGTTCAAGTTGCCTTAGTTTCATTTACAACATGTAATAGCCAATTAGTTAGCACCTGTCATCGTGACTATTAATTGATATGCTTGAGTAGACCAAGATATACTTACTGTGAAAACATTTTTGAAGTCAATTCCTCTGACAACTCCAAATTCAGCATCTAAAGTTTGTTGCATATGTTTGCGGGACCCCCTTGAATCTTTTCTGTCTTCCTTATTGGTTTGCTTCGCCTCCTTCGTTTTATTGTCATCTGTAGCTATCAAGTAATCGAATAGCCTAGCATTGAATGCCTAAAAGAAGAAAATAAAAAGATACTCAATGGCTATCAATCTTTCAGAGTCACCTTTTTTCAATGCAAGTTAGAAGTCTAAGCTTCTGATGTTATGTATCAAAGTTTTGAACAGTAGGAACACTGTTTACTGGTAGCCTTCAGTAGCAGTTTACTTTGAATAATACAAAAGGTATAACAACTTAGCAACATACAGAAAGAGATAAATAGCAGTGATCTGTTTGAGCTCCATCTGCCAGCACATAATACTAAAATGATTAAAAGATCAAGTCTAAAACTAGCCTAGGTGTTCAAGTGGCAGTCTGCACAAGTTTTAAGGGGTGGATATCTAGTTTTAAGTTGCAGATGCTAAGTAGACACAATATCAAAGTTTAGTGGGTAATATATATTGTTGTATAAAACATCTGCAAGGCTGTAAGCACAGCTCATAATTTTCCCAATATTGGACATTGTTAGGGAATTATTTCATCTACTATGGATAAAAATGAATCCTTGCTCCTTCTAGCCAAAGAATGTGATGGAAGTAAGAAAGGTAGTTGACTTATTTAATGAATAATTGGAGGAAAGAAGATTAATTGTGAAAATTACCATCGAACTATGTATACAAAACATGGAACCACACAAGATACCACAATTTGAGATCAGTTATCTGTGCCAAAACAAAGATCAGGCTATGGAGAGGCTCTACCTCAATAATATGTAGCCGAGAATTTTGTGGCAACTCAGCATTCAGCACCGCAGATCTTATCCCAAACTGTAAAGGTATAGCATCAATAGCCATATACCAAACAAGAGAAACAGGAATAGAGGAAACTAACAATGACTACACTATTATATCCAAAAGTAATGGAGTGGAGAACATGCTCTTCGAAAAAACCGTTGTAACGAAAACTGCCAAGACATCTCCCTGAGGGCAATAAAAAGCCTTTTGCTACCCTTTTTATTACCCCACCCACATTTAAATTAAGTATTTTAGATCACCCAAGAATCTTATTCAGGATTTTGTGACAAAACTTCATGCTACAGATTTGATAGAACTTCTTACTGATAGCTTTATATCCATCTATTGGTGCTAAAAAACTTAATGGCAAAATATTAGTAGTTCAATTTTATCATTATAAATAGTCTGGACTAGAATTGATCTATTACTAATATTTAAACTTTGGTTTCTGTTCAGATGATGGCCGCGGGTGGAACAAAAACAGACATAAGGTTTGGCAACCACAAGATAATCCCTAACTCCATCAAGAGATAATGCAAGAAAAGAGCAGTGGCAAGTAACAGACTACAGATCAAAATGATATAACATTTAATTTTACACAACTGTAAGAAAATAATGGTACTAATTTACCTTCTCCAGGAACAGTCTTAATCTGAATGCCATGTCAATCGAGTTCACAAAAATTAGAACTTTCTTCTGAATAAGCTCTAACTTCAGAAGGGAAAGGATATAAAGCATCTTATCCTTATCACTACATGAAATCTGTAGGCAAAAAGATTAGATGTATTGTAATCTGTCGTGTAGAAATAAATGCACAGAAGCAACAGAAAATCAGCACACCAAATGTAAATTAACAAAATCATCATTTAACAATGGTCCCAAAAGGGGGCTACAAACAGGCAACCATAACTTGTCTAAAAGACCTGCTGATCTAGTACTCAATTTGCAGTTGGCATTTTGAAGTGATATTGTAGTTTTGGATCGAAAAAGGTGACACTGTAGAAAAAGTGAGTTCAACAATAATGTGTGAAGGAGAGAAGAAATACTTGCCCAAAATTGCTCCACATTTTTAGGGACCACATCATCCTTCGCATGACCAACCTCAGTAAGAGTTAAAATAAAGGGGTTGTGCAGAAGTAGCTTTGTCAGTTTGTCAATATCAGGACTGCAACAAAGTAAATTTTGGATTAGAGAAAATAATGCACCCCCAAACAGAAGCCAAGGCATTAAGTAGATCAGAACTACTACAGTTAGATTAATCCTATATCAAGGTGTAAGAGAATCAGCATGGTAAACATAAACAGCTAAAAATCCACAAATTGAAGTAGTCAAGATGTTATGAATACTTGCAGATAAAGGAAGATAGAGGAACCAAATTTGACCTTGAAGTTGCAGACATCAGAATGGATTGGCAACCTCTTGGGATATGTGGGACAAGCGCTTTCAAGTCATCTTCACATCGATAGGATAGAAGAAGGTCAGCCTGAGAACTAACCATAAAGAGATTAGTAACTTCTTAAAAAAGGACATTCCTCAGGCGTTCTTTTTTGTAAAAGAATTGGGATTCTAATTCATCATACAGAAAAAGTGTGGAATTTCATAAATATCACTGTAACACAACATATTTTTTTCATATGGCAATATAATTTAATAAAATACCAGTAAAAAATTGAAACATGTTGCCCTTATGTGGTATAGGTATACTTTAAAACGTGGCACTAAGTAGTTGCATAGAAAATGTTCTCAACTTCTGCAGTACCGTATATCAAATTTAACCCCATTACAGTGGCAAATGGCAATATATTCAGGCAGTATATGCACTATTGTCTATAAGACTATTTTGCAAAATAATATAGATCCACAACTTTGACAGCTATATTCTTGTTTAAATGGGATGAGACCATAGTGTTGATAATTCAAACCATAATAAAACTGTCTGTTCCTTGTTCTGATAAGATTTAGAAGAAAATCACACATATGTGAAAAAATGCACGTGGAAAATACTGCAACATGTAAATGAATTGCACCTCGTCGAGAACCATCATTGAAAGTGACTCTTTAATAGAAGACCCCTGGACAATGCCCTTTGATATGCACGTTGCAACACAAGCTGGGGTTGTCACAAGAATATTAGGGGGTCCAGATAATGCAAGTTTCTGCAAGTAAGAGGCAAAAGCAAGTTAGCTGTGCCAATATATGTAACCCTACAAAATCAGATACCATTCGGCAAAAATAACAATCAAAAGAAGACAAAATGTCTCACAATATCCTTATCTGACATGCTCGCGTTCACTTGGACAATCTTCAACTTGGATGTACACAACTGAAGGAGAGATAATGCCTCATTATAAACCTACAGAAAACAAAATCATTAATAATGAAAACTCAATGCATCCAATATCAAAACGAGAAAAAATTCTTATCGTGAATGAATCAGGATGTATTACGTAGAGTTATAATCAATAAGCTATTCTAAATAAGTTACTTGCGCATGCAAATATTTTGGGAAAAGTTAGAAGTCAGATACCTGCTGGCATAGCTCGCGAGTTGGTACCAGAATTAAGGCATTCGGTGCAGATTTCCGAACACGACCTTCTGAGGACAACTTCAATAGCTCTTGCAGCAGCGGGAGAAGGTAGGCAAAAGTCTTTCCAGAACCAGTCTTGGCCTTCGCAACCACATCCTTCCCTTCCTGGAATCATAACATTAGGTTGTTGTTAAGTATTTTGTAACCAGACCCCCAAAACGAGACATTGAGCCGATTTGGTTATTAAATCGAATAGTTCCACCCAATTTGCACAGAGCACCAACACAGCGAACTGAAAGCTACAAACAGAAGCAAGAAACTGCGCACCAGGATGAGCGGGATGGCCTCTCGTTGGATCGGGGTGGTAACGGTCATGCCCTTCTTCCTCAGAGCCCTCTTCAGCTGCTCGTCCAGCCCCAGCTCGTCAAAGCTCACCTCCTTGTCCTCCTCCTCCTCTGCCGCCGCCGCCTCTACCTTCCCCTCCTCCGCCGCGGCGCCATTCGCAGCGTCCGGTGCCTCCACCGCCGCGTCTTGCGCAGCCTCCACCTCCGCGTTGTCGGCGGCGGCGGCTGGTGCGTCTTCGTGCGCCGCCGCTGCCGTCTCTACCTGCTCCTCCTGCTGGCGCGAGCGGCGCTGCTTCTTCCCCATGGGTGGAGGCCACAGGTTTTTCAGAGGGTGGGGCGAGGTTGCGCTAGGGTTTAAGGCGGAGAATGTTGGACCGGTGGAAGAACCGTGGAGCTTATGAGGAAAATAGACGGCCCGCACAGGATTTGAAGCGCTATGCTTTGCGGGCGGGCCAAGCCAGCTATATGGGCCGCCATTTCCAGACAGTGCTGGCCCAGTTTTAGGGGTGCAGGCAAGTCCACACTCCCCTTCCAGCCGCCGCCGCTCGCCGTCCCTAGTGCAGCGGCTAACGATGGCCGAGACGGTGGACTTCGCGAGCACCGACGGGGAGGCCTGGCGTGCGGCGCTGGCTGCGTACGACCGCCGGCTCGCGTCCCTGGACAAGCCCGACCTCCTAGAGGCGGACTCCTTCTACCGCCACGACCTCCCCCTTCTGCTGCGCCGCCGCGACCCGGACCCCTACCTCGCCAAGCCCGAGCTGGAGCAGCTCCTCCAGTGGAAGCTCAAGCGCGGCAAGTGGAGGTCCGTGTCTTCCTGCTCTTAGCTTATTTCCCCCTGTTGCTTAGCGCAACAGCTCTCGAAGTTTTCTTTTTTGCTAGGGCGTGGTGCTTCTTGCCTGAAATGTGATTATAGATCTTGCCGGTAGCCTGGAATGTGATTGGATGGGATGCTACCATGATGTTTTCGTTTGTTGGATTTATTGAATTTGATTGATCCGTTTAGGCAGTGTGCTAATTTCGTACTACTTTGCAGTGACCAATACCCAACCTTGACTGTGCTTTTGTTGCTAGGCCGAGGCTGATGGATTTCGTCAAAAGCTTGGATGACGCTGTCGTAGAATCAGCGTCGCGCAAGGCGTTCGCAGCGCTGCCCGACCTCAGCAAGGCCATCACGGAGCTCACCGTGCTCAAGGGCGTTGGCCCCGCCACTGCATCCGCGGTGCTCGCCGCATATGCGCCTGATGTGGCGCCATTCATGTCGGACGAAGTGGGTTCTTCATCTCTTGTCATTACTTTCTCTTTTGCATGTATGCTTCTCTGGGCGAGATGATTGCATCTGTTGATACTGCAAGCCTTGATGGATGTTTAGGGGATGGTGGCCGCCTTGGGTAATGCAAAGGAGTACACTCTGAAGCAGTACCTAGCGTTCGCTGAGAAGTTGCTGGCTAAAGCGAAGGTATACACATTTGAGTTCACGTGTCTGTAAAATGTTGCAGAGGTGCATATTTTTCTCTTGGTTATTATGATTGAATTGTTCTGCAGCATAGATGTTCTTTGCTGCAGATATATTTGATCCCTCTATCCACCTAGACAAGCTTAAATGACAATCAAGAAGTACTCCCTCCGTTCCTAAATGTAAGATGTTTTAGATGTTACATATGTTGTCTAGATACATACACAAATGAGTGAACATACACATGAAATATGTCTAGATACATTTGTGTACATGTGTATGTGGACAAAGTCTAAAACATCTTATATTTGGGAACGGAGGGAGTAGCTGATTGTGGCATTGTGCTATACTTCTAAAAGAGTTGATCTAGGTAATAGTAGAAGTTGAACATAAACTGTATATATTTGTAATCATATTGCTTTAGAAGAAATTTCATTATCAATGTGAAATAGCACTAGTTTGTCATTCAGTGACATTTAAAAAATAATAACATTAAGACAGCCTTGGATGTTTATCCTATTTATCCCAGGCTCCAGCTAACACAATAGGGTAGTGCAGTAAGTATTTGTGGTGTGAGGCATGTTGCTTGCAGGGTGTTAAATTATGTCCTAATTCCCATCATAGTGCCATCCAAACTTTTGGCTCCACCACTAATCCAATTAGGCTGCGAACGTGATTTCAAATGTAGTATTTTGCCACACACCGACTACAAAGAGCATCTGTCTTGTGGTACTTGATTGCCATCTGGCTGACACATATTGTGTTTGTTTTGAAGGAACTGAGCATAGGAGGAGAAAGTTTCACACCTTCGGATGTTGAGAGAGCGCTGTGGAGCTCGGCAATCGCCTCCAAGCCGCTGAAGACACCAGCAAGTGGCAAGAGAAAGCGATGACTTGGTGCAGCATTGTTGTATTACTAGAGCTAGAATCGTTTGCCGGTTGTAGACCTTAGATCGACCTTTGTAGATTGTATGGCATGTACTTGATGCATTTGGATCAGACAGAAAGATTAGTGAGGGGCGAGGCTCCTGGGCTTGGTATTTGGCTATCACAGGATGACCTGGTGTATCCGCTCAAGGGCTGGCTAAAAGCCTATAAAATTGCCGTCACATCCATAAGACTTCATTCAGAACTTTCTTAGACCAATTACAGTTAGCCCTCTACTTGCAACTCAGAACTAACAGGCGGTAAAGATATCACTTGGAGATAATAATGTCATGCTGGTTGGTTGAGTTGTGCAGGAACATGAACAAACCGGAAGACTGTGGTTTCTGCTCTGAGAATATATTCATCATTTGTTCTTTCAGTGCATTGTAGTTAAACAACTGTGGCAATTTGTATATGTTTTCTTGAATTTACCTGTAGGAGAAGACTACAAATCTGTTGCCAGATTTTGGTTAGCTAATAGAAAGCATGCAGTCCTTAATTCTATTTGTTCTGCTGTTCTTTGGTGCCTCTGGAAATTTATAAATGACCTGATCTTCAATGCCAACCTTGGTTGAACATTCCTCAGGTGTGGAGGTCGATCCTGAATTCAGTGAAAATGTTGAGGATTATCTTCAAGGAGCAAATGCACGCCGAGGTGAATCGCTTCTGTTCCGAAGAGGCAGAGCTCCTTTTTTTTTTAAGGGGACCGCACGCTTTATTAATCAATCAACACAGAATTACAATTGGCATTAAGGCTGTGAATTAAAAAGGGGCGGTGGCTCAGCATTCCAGGTAGACGACACCTCGACGAGCAAAAACAACCGAAAAAGAAACCAAAGAACTAGAAAGCTCACTAATCTCATCTAAGATAGGTTTTGTTATAAACGGTAGCAAAGAAACGATGAAGTGCGGAACGATCAAACCAATGGGGACACTTACAAACGCCGGGGATTTACACAATGCGACTTATCCCAACCGGCGGCTTACAAGAGGTATATATATTGGCATCAAACCCTAGGTCGGCTGGAGTCCGACCCGGAAGCGATCCGTACGCTCCGCTCTCCTTCATCACAAGTTGGCCTTCACCAGTATAAACGAATTTGGATCACCATAAAACAACACTCCACCTTGAGACAAATTCCATCTTGTAGCATGAACGAGAACCTTCACCATGAAACAACAAAGAAAACACCTTCGGCGCCAAATAGCCTCTTGGGCTAGACAGTGATACCAACTAAGCCTGAGCATAGCTCAAACTTAGTAACAGGAACTGGTTTTGTCATCATATCAGCAGGATTATCATGAGTACTTATCTTGCATACCTTCAGCTTACCTTGTACAACAACATCACGCACATAATGGTATTTGACGTCAATGTGCTTTGTTCTCTCATGGAACATCTGATTCTTAGTAAGGTAAATAGCACTCTGACTATCACAAAACAGGTTAATGCAAGTATCATCTCCACAAAGCTCAGCAAACAAACCTTTTAGCCAAACCGATTCTTTACATGCTTCAGCAATAGCCATGTACTCTGGTAGACTGGGCAACAACAGATTGCAACGTTGCCCTCCAACTCACGGCACAATCACCAAGCGTGAACACATAACCTGTGAGGGGTCTCCTCTTATCCAAATCGGCAGCAAAATCTGAATCCACATAGCCTGCGACTCTCTCATCAGTCTTGCCGAGCTTGAGGCAAGCATTGGATGTGCCACGAAGGTACCTGAAAATCCACTGAACAGCCTTCCAATGTTCTTTGCCAGGATTAGCCATATATCTACTAACCAAACTCATAGCATATGATAAATCTGGACGTGAGCAAACAATGGCATACATTAAAGAACCAACAACACTAGAATATGGAACTCTAGACATGTACTCAAAATCCTCATCCGTACTAGGACATTGTTCAGCTGACAATTTAAAGTGAGGAGCAATAGGAATACTAACAGACTTTGCATCATGCATGTTAAAACGATGAAGAACTTTCTTAATGTAATTTTGCTGACTAAGAAACAAACCAGAATTTCTATCACAGGTAATCTCCATACCTAGAATTTTCTTAGCAGCACCAAGATCCTTCATCTCAAACTCGCTACTCAACTGTGACTTGAGAGCAGCGATATCTTTCTTACTCTTGGCAGCAATCAACATATCATCAACATATAATAACAGGTATTTAGGTGATCCATTAACAAACTTAATGTACACACAGCTATCAAATTCAGACCTCTTAAAGCCATGTGACAACATAAAAGAATCAAACCTTTTATACCACTGACGAGGAGATTGTTTCAAACCGTATAAGGACCTTTTCAACTTACACACAAGATCCTCCTTACCAGGCACTATGAACCCTTCTGGCAGGTCCATGTATATCTCCTCCTCCAACTCTCCATGCAGAAACGCAGTCTTAACATCTAACTGCTCAAGCTCAAGATCACGCATAGCAACAATACCGGAAAATGTATGAATTGAACTATGCTTTACAACTGGAGAGAAAACATCATTATAATCAACACCTGGAATTTGACTGAAGCCTTTTGCAACTAACCTTGCCTTAAACCTCGGAGGCTCACTAGGAGATAAACCCTCCGTTCTCTTGAAGATCCACTTACAGCGGACTGCCTTCTTTTTCTTAGGCAAGCGCACAACATCCCATGTGCCATTTTTCTGGAGTGACTACATCTCTTCTTGCATAGCAGCAATCCACTTCTCGCGGTCACCCGAACCAACAGCTTCAGTATACGTGGACGGCTCATGTCCATGCTCCACTTGTTCTGCACAACTCAGAGCATAATCAACAATGTTACACTCTTCAATTAAAAGTGGTCGAGGACCGCAATTTCTCCTGTGTCTACGAGCAGCAATAGACTGATTTTGTGGCTGCAAAACAGGGGGTGAGTTCTGAACATTATCATTGTCAGAATCAGAAGAATTAGAATCATCTGTACTAGCACCATCATTGTCAACAGTGACATTTTCCTTTTCAACAGAGTGCTCCACCTCGACACGAACCTGTTCTTCCTCATCAGAACTATCTGGCAAAACATCTGAGGAAGACTTATCAAAGTACATAACATATTCATTGAAAACAACACTCCTGCTCATAAATGCCTTGTTAGTTTCGGGATTCCATAACTTGTATCCTTTTACACCCGAACCATAACCAATGAACACACACTTAATAGCTCTCGGCTCTAACTTTCCATTGTCAACATGAGCATAAGCAGTGCAACCGAAAACTTTAAGCCGTGAATAATCAGCAAGAGTACCTGACCATACCTCAATGGTAGTTTTCTTCTCGAGGGGAATAGAAGGTGACCTGTTTATCAAGTAGCAGGCGGTGGCAGCCGCCTCAGCCCAAAAATGCTTACTCATGTGAGCGTTGGAGATCATGCAACGAGCCTTGGAGATGATGGTCCTGTTCATCCGCTCCGCTACACCTTTCTGCTGAGGCGTGTACTGAAAGTGCATGTGTTGCCCCATGCGTGGTTTTGGTAATTAATGACAATCCCTATGGACTAATGGTTGCATTAAGATATACTTGAAGATCTTGTCCATAGGAAAAGATTGGAGTTCATATGTTGGACTCTAGAAGATTACATGATGACCAAGGTTCCATCCAAGGGTTTATATGAAGAATGGTCATGTGAAGAGTTGAGCTTATTGCAAGCATGGCTTGGAAAAGAAGATTGAGTGAACTTCATGTTTATCTCCAAGCCATCATCTATATCAAGATAAGAAGATGAAGTGCAAGTGGATTCATGAAGACGGAGTATAGCAAGGCTCTCCCATAATGGTGTATGGGGGAGTATTTGGAGAAGTCTTCATCAAGCATGTGCTAGCAAGCACAATCAAGAAAGGTGTTCCAACTTGAGAGAGTCAAGATCGTCATCATCGAGCTCAAGTGGAATGCGCAAGACAAAGGTATGATCTTGATAGGTTTTATATTTTACCGGTCTCACGGTGTTAGTGGGAGACCGGGTTATAGGATAGACGGCGTACTATCAAGAGGGGCTCTCAAGTGAGTAACTTGATCGCATATTTGTGGAGAGCTCAAACCTTTGCATTTTTGGCATATCATCTTTCTTGGTTTTTATTTGGCTTTTATCCATGTGAGAATTTAGACCTTGTGTTCATCTCCATACCAAGCTCTAGTTCATCAAAAACGGATTTCATTTGAATATCTTGTGGTGTTTTTTGATATTGGAGGTTTTACCGGTTCGTCTCTTGTAGAGAGGTCAAACTCTCCTTTTGTGTTATTCTTCTCACATGATGGACTATGATGTGTATATGCTAATCTTTTAGAGCTTGTGAGTATCTTCGAAACAAGCCCAATATCATAGAAAACGGAGTCCGGATGAGAAACATATTACGATTTTGGTTTGGAGATTTTATCGGTTGTTCTTTTATTGAGAGGTCTAACCTTTCCCCATTTGGTTTCCTCCTCACATGATGGACTATGATGTTTCTCTGCATAATCTTGTAAATCTCTTCGTTGTGATTCCAACGAGCCCAAGATCATCGAAATCGGAGTCCGGATGCAAAAGTTATTACCGTTTTGGTGTCGGTGGTTTTGCAGTTTTTCAAGGGGCGGTAGTACCGCCCGTGGTACCGCCCATGGTACCGCTTGTGCCTCCCGAAGCCCGTTTTCAGCGGTACCGGAAGCGGTAGTACCGCCGGGGCGGTAGTACCGCTGCCCGGAGCGGTAGTACCGCTCCCTGGAGCCTGTTTTCAGCCTGTTTTAGTGTTCTAACTTCCCGGGGGGCCAGCGGTACTACCGCCCCGGCGCGTTTCTGCACATAACGGTTGGATCTTAGGTTGACCTATTTAAGTGGCCTTCTTCCCCAATGGTTCCCTAACCTCTTGAGCTTGTTTTTCTCCTCTCTCTCCTCCATTGTTGACCTTTGGAAAAGCTTGCCTACCTCTCAATCCCTCCCTTGATTCTTGCATATCTTTGAGGAAAAGTGAGAGGAGATCTAGATCTATATTTCCACCAATCTATCTCTCCTCTAAGTGAGGGGAACCTAGTGGATCTAGATCTTGGAGTTCTTGGTGCATCTCCTCTTTGTTCTTCCTCTCTTATTCCCCCATAAGCATTTGTTGCTTTGTTGGAATTTGAGAGTGAAGGATTTGAGCCTTGTGCTCTTGCCATTGCTTCGTTGCATCGGTTTGTGCTCTCCACGAGGATTCGTGGAAGTTGAAAGCTTGTGAACTTGTTACTCTTGGGTCTTTGGACCCTAGACGCCCGTGTGGTGGTTGAGACCCTTGTGTGGTCACTTGTAGCTGTTCGGGAGCCCCCAATCCCGTTGTGGGTTGTGCCCCGGATCGTTGTTGAAAGGCTCCGGATATCCGCCTCGAAGGATTCCGATAGTGGAAGGTGAACCAAACCTTTGTGGTGCGGTTTATCGGAGAAGAAGGTGAAACCTTTGTGGTTGTTGAACCATTGTGTTGGTTCACACCTCTCCAACGAGACGTACTCCCTTAACAAGGAGGAACTCGGGAATAAATCCTCGTCTCCGCGTGCCTCGGTTATTTCTATACCCGAGCTTTTTACTTATGCACTTTACTTTGTGATAGCCTTCGTGGTTGAAGTATTCTATATTGCTATCACCTTGTTGCTTGTCTTGCTTAGCATAAATTGTTGGTGCACATAGGTGAGCCTAGTTTATTTAGGTTGTTGGCTTGTTAATTTAAACACATAGTTTTATTCCGCAATTATCAAGCCTAAACCGGAAAAAATTTAATCGCCTATTCACCCCCTCCCCTCTAGGCGACATCCTTGTCCTTTCAATCGGGATGGTGAGGTGCCTGACAATGCCTTCTTTCCTGCAATAATCATTAAAGGCATTCGAACAAAATTCGTCACCATTGTCAGTATGAAGCAATTTCACCTTTCTTTCTGTTTGCCTTTCTATCATAGCTTTCCACTCTTTAAAAGCAGCAAACGTATCATCCTTATTTTTCATGAAATAAGGTCAAACTCTCCTAGAGTAGTCATCAATAATGGTAAGCATATAACGAGCACCACCATAAGAGGGCTTACGAGAGGGCCCCAAACATCAGCATGCACATAATCAAGTGTACCTTTGGTGGTATGAACGGAAGCATTAAACTTAACTCTTGTGTGCTTACCGAAAATGCAATGTTCACAGAATTGCATCTTACCCAAACTGCAGCTTTGCAGTAGCTCTCTCTTGATCAATTCTGTCATACCAAGTTCACTCATATGTCCAAGACGCTTGTGCCAAAGGTTAGTTTTACTAGCGTCATCATGAGAAACAGCATCAACAGTACCAGATAAAGTGCTACCTCTAAGAACATATAATTTAGCAGAATTTCATATCACCAACCATAACAATGAGAGAACCTTTTGATACCTTCAGGAGTCTATTCCCGCCGGCATACTTGTACCCGTCACAATCAAGGGTACTGAGCGAGATCAAATTCTCGCCATGGTTGGTATGTGTTTCACTCCCGTCAGCGTGCGTGTCATACCATCATGCGTCTTGATCTGGACAGAACCGACGCCAGCAATGTGACATTGTTGGTCATTACCCACACGCACGAAATCTCCAGTCTGCACTAACTCATAAGAACTGAACCAATCGGAAATGACATTTCTTGATCCCTTGTGTTTTGTGTGTTAGGCAACAACACTAGTGATGATTTAATATGTGAATCAAGTGATGCAGGTTTTAGGTGATTAAAACATCTTTGCATCAAATCCAAAAAGGGAGCTGAAAAGAGCTTGTATTGTTGCTGAAGAAAGGGAATCGGATTATCCGATCCAGGCTGAATCGGAATATCCGATTCTCAAGGATTGCTCGAATTCGGCTAAGGACCTTAAAGCAACCAGTTTTCGGGCGTACTGAAGTTTTCCGGAATATCCGATTCTGGTTGATTCGGATTATCCGATCGTCAAGGATTGCTCGAATTCGGCTAAGAACCTTAACGCAACCAGTTTTCTGGCATACTGAAGTTTTCCGGAATATCCGATTCTGTTGTTTCGGATTATCCGATCGTCAAGGATTGCTCTAATTCTGCTAAGGACTACAAGCAACCAAGTTCTGGGGTGTACTGAAGTTTTCCGGAATATCCGGTTCTGGTTGATTCGGATTATCCGGTGGTGTCGGATTATCCGGTACACACTTGAATCAGATTATCCGACTCACCTGTCTGCAACGGCTAGATTCGTGGTGCACTATATAAGGGCCTTCTCCTACCTTGAGAAGGGCACCACGACCAGAAATATCTTGCCCACCATTGTTGAAAGCTTGAAACTCCTAGATCTCTCTCCCTACCCACTCAAACACCTTGTCCTTCTAGGACTTGAGAGAGTTGACCTAGATCTACACTTCCACCAAAGCGATTTGATTTCCCCATCCATTCCTTTTGAGGAACTTGTTACTCTTGGGTTCATTGGAACCCTAGACGGTCGTTGGTCGTTCTTGTGGCTTTGGGAGCCGCGGGGACTAGCCGGGAGCCTCCAATTGAGTTGTGGAGTCGTGCCCCGGCCTTGTGATTCTTGTGGCTTTGGGAGCCGTGGGAATTTGGTGAGAGCCTCCAATTCGGTTGTGGAGTGTGCCTCATCCTTGTAAAGGTTTGTTGCCGACCTCGAGTGCATCATATAGTGACTCGTGGAACTCCTCATTGGAGGATAACACGAGGGAGATACGGTGTGCCACATCAAGGCTATTCGGGGCTCACTTGTGACCCCGCACCGCTCCAACGAAGACGTAGCTTCCATTGGGAAGTGAACTTCGGGAATCATCTCCGCGTCACCGTGTGGTTATCTCTTAACCTTCCTTTACTTGTATTGCTAGCTTAACTTGTTTAGAATATCTTGCTAGCTTGTTTATTGCTCATCATATAGGATTGTTCACCTAGTTGCATATCTAGAGAACTTATATTTGAGCAATTCCCCAATTTGTTTAAAAGAAAAAGAAAATTTGTAGTTGCCTATTCACCCCCCCCCCCCCTCTAGTCAACCTACTCGATCCTTTCACAATCTTTGTTACAGCAGATATGAAACGAACATGCAGTATCAAGAATCCATTCATCGTGACGAGAAAACACATGCAGCAAAAACAGCTAGGCATTCGCCATCAGAACTACCATCAACAACAGCAGCCTCACCGGTATCATTACCTTCATCTTTATTTTTCGGTTGGTAAGTACCTTTTCTTTTCTCCTTGTTCTGCAACTTCCAACAGTCATCAATGACATGATTAGATTTCTTTCAATACCTGCAGAACTTGTCTCGTCCTTTGGACTTTGAGCGACCTCTGTCACCCTTACTCTTATCTCTGTTGTTGTTGTGGTAGTGGTTATCTCGCTGCTCAGGCCTCCCTCGGACCTGCAAAGCATCGCCCTCGGAGGACGATGTCTCCTCTTTTTGTACCATACCTTTCATCTTTTCCCTCGTCAAGAGGGTCTCATAAACTTCAGCAGTGGTTAGTTCAGTACGACTCAAGAGTATGGTATCACGGAAATTTGTAAAGCAATTTGGCAGCGAGACCAGAAGTAAAAGTGCTAGATCTTCATCATCATATTTTACCTCCATCGACACTAGGTCGGAAACGATCTCCTTGAAGATCGATATGTGGTTCATCACGGAACCACCTTCTTGCAGTTTGTGCGAGAACAACTTCATCTTCACATGCATCTTGCTGGTGAGATCCTTGGACATGCAGATCGACTCCAGCTTAGCCCATAGTGCCGCTGCGGTTTTCTCCTGGAGTACTTCTTGCAGAATATCATTAGATAGATGAAGTTGAATAAGAGACAAAGCCTTACGGTCTTTCCGCTTCTCAGCTTCGCTCCATGTCGACTGCGCCTTGTCGCCGAATTTATCCAGCGCCTCGTCAAGATCATTGGACTGTGCGAGGATCGCACGCATCTTGACCTGCCACAACGAAAATCTCGTTTTGTAGTCTAGCGCTGGTAGATCAAACTTCATCGATGCCATCGCGGAACCCTAATCTAAAAACAGATCTGAAACAGGGCTCTGATACCACTTGTTATAAACGGTAGCAAAGAAACGATGAAGTGCGGAACGATCAAACCAATGGGGACACGAGATTTTAACGTGGAAAATCCCTCCAACAATGGAGGAGAAAAAACCACGGACGCCAGCCAGCAAATCTTCACTATAATTGGGTGAGGTTGCAAACACCGGGGATTTACACAATGCGACTTATCCCAACCGGCGGCTTACAAGAGGTATATATATGGTGACATAAAACCCTAGGTCGGCTGCAGTCCGACCGGAAGCGATCCGGGGCTCTCCGCTCTCCTTCGTCACAAGTTGGCCTTCATCAGTATAAACGAATTTGGATCACCATAAAACAACAGGTTTCAGAACTGAACGATCATTAAATCGATCATTCCAGTGATGAACAAGGACTTCACAGTCCACCTCGAAGACCACTTGACCATAAGCTCTCTCAGCAGCAAAACTGACAGCATCTCTTAAAGCCAATGCTTCGATAATCAGGGAATCAGCAATGCCCCTATACACTCTACCAGCCGCTCCACGAAAAGATTCAGAGTCTCTCGAAACCACTCCTGTGGCTGCCAAACCTCTGTCGCTGTTGATAGCACCATCAGAGTTTAGCTTGATTCACCCATCAGGAGGTTTTGACCATAAGTGGCAGAGCTCCTGAGTACCCCGCTACAGCTGGAGAATGGGTGAGCCGAGAAGACCGAGCCACACGGTCTTTCCCTCCGAAGCCATTCCCGCCCGCTCTCTGGAACATGCTTCTTGCCGAACCCCAAAAATTCAACAAACCGTGTGGTGATATTTACGTAACCGGGATTGTTTTGTTTGGTATTCGGTACGTATTCCAAATCTGAGGGGATTATAGCATTTAAAAGAAAGAAAAAATCCAGGGGATTACGTACCCGGTTCTATAGTCAAATCGCGAATTCACGATACAATTGGGTAGCCACCCGGTGGCCGGCCGTGGCTTCTCTCTCGCATCCCTCTTTCTCTCTGCGGCGGCGGACGACGGTGTTCCCTCACCGGGCGCAGACAGTCCGGCGCGTCGGCTTCAGTATTCTTCTTCGTTGGCAGGCGTTGTGTAGGTTAGTACTTAAAAAAAAAGTGATCTCTGACTGTTTTTTCTCAAGATCGAAAACCTAACTGTCTGTCTGTGGAATCGATCCATCTGTGTTTTCATCAAAATGCTACCAGTAGAGGGGCAAAGACGAAAACCTTGATGTGCATCTCTGAGTCGGAAAAGCTGAAAGCATTTCCTGCTATTCTGCTGTGAGTACATATAGGTCAGGGTGGGGTGTTTCATCACTCTCTTCCGCGGTTTGCCAACTCTATATATGAAGCAGTAGTAGGTGATCCTTTTGTGCTTCAGATAGCTGGTTAATTTAACTTTGGTACCATCAGTCTTAATTACGCCTAAAGCACCGCTGCTGTTCCCTTACCTTGGTCGGATATCTGAAAACTTTGTCTGCTAGGAGTATTGGCTAGCACATAGATGAGCCGATTTTGAGTTTCAAATAAATGTGTGCTTAATTATATGCATAAAACGTTCTAATTATTTTTGTATGTTTCTGTGATTCAAAGAGACTGGTGATTTTGTTACTTTTTTTTTCTCAAGTCACATTTGGATCACATTTCTAATCTAACTCACATTCCATTTTTTGTAGGTGATCCTTCACTGCGCATGGATGTGTATGCACATGAGGTACTTGCTCTTCTTCTTTACTGGAATGATGATGCTCTGAGGGAAGAATGCGAGACACTGAGAAAAGGGATATATAATTTACGACATGTATCCTCTTGTCCTCATGTGTGCAAACTGCTGAGATTTATTTCTCGCGCAATGATTTATTACTGTTACTGCTGCTGCTATGTATGATGCGTGATTCTTTACATATGCATAAACTTAGTTGCGCCAACTTGGTGGTATCAGCAGATTTTTTTTTGCTATTTTTTCTATATATATTATTATTACTGTTCGTGTGCCCTTTTATCGGCCGAAGTGCTGATGTGAGGTCTATGTACAAAATAGCAGATACTACTCTAATTTATGAAATTGTTTGGAAATTCTGCATGTAGCAGATTTCTTTAAGATACATTATATGCAAAAAAAATGTTATATGCGGAAAATGATATCACTACCATGGCTAATTTTTTTTAAATAATACACGAAAATTATTTAATTCTGGAAATATTACGCAAAATTTATTTTTTTCAAAAATATTATCCAGTCGGTCGCGCCGAAGACGACTGGTACTAATCGGTTTTGGCAAAGCCGATTAGTGCTTGTCGTTGTTGGCAATGCCGACAAGGCCATCCATGCATGCAGGCTGCATGCAGTACGTACAAGCTCGTACTCGGTGTTGCTGAGAACGATTAGCTCGTACTCGGTGTTGCTAAGAACGATTAGCTTGTACGCCCGTGCGCGAGATGCTCTGCAGCACCTTGTCGGCTTCGCTGAAGCCGACTGGCCCCACCTAATCGGTGTTGGCGACGACGACAGGCGGTGGCAGCATGATTGCGTCGCTGGCCATGCAGTGGTGGGCCTTGTCGGCATCGCTAACAACGACTAGCGTGTAGTCGTCTTCGCCAACAACGACAGGCATGTACTCGTCTTCGCCAACAACGATAGGAACCTGTCGTCCTCACCAACACCGACTGGATTCTATTTTTGAAAAAAATAAAATTTGCGTAATATTTCCATAATTAAATATTTTTCGTGTATTATTTAAAAAGAATTAGCACTACCATGAACCCGTTCAGGGCAGTCAAATCACGCTATGCACAAACTATAGCAACCAATCATCAGCCCTGTAAGTGGAAACTTGTTGGCAGGACTAGTGTGGATAGGTCAGCAGTTATCTATAGAAGTACAAACCTGTTGTGCTCTTTGTGCTTTCTTGCTCAGGAATAAATGCTACCTTTATGCAATATATGTAAGCTGTTTTAGTTTCTTATCTGCTCCATGTGATCATTGGAGGATTTTTATTTATTGTACAACATGCAATTGTTACATGATAACTGTTCTTTGCAATTGTTGTATTTCAGGAAGGAAGGGAGGCTTCTGGGAAGTTAAGATTGTTTGCTCATGAGATTGCGGCAGTGCACAACAAGCAGAATCAAACTGTACTAGGTAACACGGTGCGGCGACACGCCGCACCCTTAGCGACAATTTAGTTAATCAATTTTGTCAAAAGTTTGATAAAAAATCTGATAATTCTTAACTTTCATAGTTGAAAAATCGTCCTTTCTCTCTTTTTTGAAGTCTATAGGGTGGAAGGTTCTTCAAGAGCGCTGAAGGTGTAGCCTCTGACGATCTCTAAAATATGTATCTAATTCTCATGTTTCTGGCAAAGGATTTTTTTCCCACTGAAATATAATGTGAGCTATTATATATTTCATCAAAATAATAAGAATAGTGCACCTGTAATTATTAAGAACTTGCATCCTCTTATATGACGATGCCAGCATAATCTAAAACAATCTGTTAGCATATATACAGTTTACTTTTTACAAAGTAAAATAAGAAATCAAGCACGCATCTAGGACTAAATTTTACATCAGCTTTAAGCTATGCTATTGGGTAAATTGAGCACTTATATTATTTTCCTTATTTAAAACAGAGAACACATTTTTAGTTTTGATTCTTTAAATGGATCCAGCGTTTCAACCGATGAGAATTACAGTGAAAACAAAATGTAAGTTTTTTACAGAATAATCGCATAGAGTATTGTTTCTAATAGTGAGCATGGTGTGGCAAGAAGGTGATGCATAGTAGTATATATACATATTTACATAAGCCGCCATGGTGGCCATTTGTACATACAGTTAGTTTATCTCACAGTATGGCTACACTGCTCCACCCAACTTATCCATGGAACATTGATGTGTCATTGTCAATAGCAAAATGTTGATGCTGCCTCGACAAATATAGCAGCTAGTCTGGCGTCATAAAAGATTAGACGACTTCTATGCTAGAACGATAGATGCTAAGCATGATTTTGGTAATGGCCTGATCAATATGCTGGCCACATTGACACGACAAAACACTATGCATCATCCACGCTTGATTGATAAAGGCTATAGCCTGAAATATGATGCAATAAGTGGAATTAGGACTTACATAAAGCTTTTGCAGAAAGGAGATAAACCAACTGATCACATGAGCACACCAGCAGATGAGTAAGCAGCAGTAGGCAAAGATGGAAGCACAGAGGGCCGTCGCCAATCAAAACTCTGGCAGCCGACATCCGCACTTGCTTTACGACGTTCATGTTTGCGATGTACAGGGTCGGCCTCGCCCCGAACCAGTACACGAACGTGCGCGCAGAGCTGTTTGATCTCGCGGAGGTTCCCGACGAAGAACCTGTAGCCCGGCCCGTCCACGCCTGCGCGCGGAGCAGCCTGGTGATGGCGCAGCTCACCACAAGGAGGCGTGAGGCCGATTCCCTACCGCGGCGACCCCATTCCGTTATATTAAACATCAAGATATCCAGAGAAACCATGTAGTGCTTCATAGGGCTAAACTAATAGCCACTATCTCTCAAAAGAGCTGACAGACATGTTCACAGTTAGGTTACCTGGGATGAAAGAAGTGGATAACATAATTGTGGGGAATGGCGTACAATTCGATGCTCAGCCAGTACTTTCTTCCACAAAAATAAAAATGGTGTTAGGTTACCTGGGCGCATTTCACGACAATAAATTTCGTTTGAAACAAAAAATTGGCATTCTACTACTACACATATATATAACATGGAGTCAGATCTCGGAAAAATCTATATATTCTTATTTAACTAAAAAACGTGTTGTCGTTTTCTCTGAAATACAGTAGTAACCTTGAAGCAACGATTTGAAGGCAATCTGGCAACAAACATAAAAGCGATGTACTACGTATATGATCAGCCGCAGGGGAAAGGCTAGTTCTTTTTTAGCAAAAGATCCTAGGGAAACATGGATGCCAATCTGCATATTCATACAGAAGAAAAGAGAAGCGATCCTTATGAACTATTCAACGGCCAAATAAAATAATTGATCCATAAATTGCTGTTACCAGTTCTTTTCTAGGAAGTTTGAACACCAAGACCAAGCTATAGGCAAATAGTCGTATTATGTGGGGAATGGCGTACAATTCGATGCTCAGCCAGTACTTTCTTCCACAAAAATAAAAATGGTGTTAGGTTACCTGGGCGCATTTCACGACAATAAATTTCGTTTGAAACAAAAAATTGGCATTCTACTACTACACATATATAACATGGAGTCAGATCTCGGAAAAATCTATATATTCTTATTTAACTAAAAAACGTGTTGTCGTTTTCTCTGAAATACAGTAGTAACCTTGAAGCAACGATTTGAAGGCAATCTGGCAACAAACATAAAAGCGATGTACTACGTATATGATCAGCCGCAGGGAAAGGCTAGTTCTTTTTTAGCAAAAGATCCTAGGGAAACATGGATGCCAATCTGCATATTCATACAGAAGAAAAGAGAAGCGATCCTTATGAACTATTCAACGGCCAAATAAAATAATTGATCCATAAATTGCTGTTACCAGTTCTTTTCTAGGAAGTTTGAACACCAAGACCAAGCTATAGGCAAATAGTCGTATTATGTGGGGAATGGCGTACAATTCGATGCTCAGCCAGTACTTTCTTCCACAAAAATAAAAATGGTGTTAGGTTACCTGGGCGCATTTCACGACAATAAATTTCGTTTGAAACAAAAAATTGGCATTCTACTACTACACATATATATAACATGGAGTCAGATCTGGGAAAAATCTATATATTCTTATTTAACTAAAAAACGTGTTGTCGTTTTCTCTGAAATACAGTAGTCCTTGAAGCAACGATTTGAAGGCAATCTGGCAACAAACATAAAAGCGATGTACTGCGTATATGATCAGCCGCAGGGGAAAGGCTAGTTCTTTTTTAGCAAAAGATCCTAGGGAAACATGGATGCCAATCTGCATATTCATACAGAAGAAAAGAGAAGCGATCCTTATGAACTATTCAACGGCCAAATAAAATAATTGATCCATAAATTGCTGTTACCAGTTCTTTTCTAGGAAGTTTGAACACCAAGACCAAGCTATAGGCAAATAGTCGTTTCCTCAACAAAATGTATGAATTTAACCATGCATGCATTCAATCAAGCAGCCCTTTTAACCCAGAACATTATTTACGTGCAATAAAGCTACATGTAGAAGAAAAACATTATATCTCTACAATAACCCAAATGCTATGTACATGTAAAAAAAATTATCATGGGAGCTGAGTTCACTAAGAAGACGCAATAAATGTTAATCTTCGTTTGGAGCTGCGGATACACTAATACTATACAAAGTTACCAATTAGCAAATTGAATATTAGGATGCATTGTAATACTGGGATTGCATGTATCTACACAGCAGATACAAATCGAACATGGAAATAGAGATATAATTAATGTAAGTCTATGAGTGAGCTCACTCTTCTTTGAACAGAAATCAAGCAGGAAAGTGAAATTACCTTAACAGAAAATTAGACTCACCAAATGGTTTGATGTGCATACCATTTTCCGATTCAGATGACCCGAGGAAAAAAGTACATAACAATTTCCATAATACACCCGTTGAAGGCCAGGAAATAGCACCTTCAAAGAGAGAGAGGTGACATTAATCCCAGCATATGGCAGTACACTTGTCAATACGTAGACCAAAACATAAAGAAAATCAATTGATGATTCACCACAGGGGAAGATGAATAAATTCTCTCCATTGACCTGCATAAATGTTGATTTTTTTTAAGGGAGAAGGGGGATTACCGTGACCTGAGGATGAAGATATCGTAACTGACTTCTTCTCTCTACAGCCAACTCTTCATCACCATATCAGCAACGTTCGGCTTTGTGGTGATATTGAAAATGCTCCGCAACCACCAGTCCTCCTATAGATATGCGTCTTCACGTCAATCCTGCAAGAAAAGCAGAGTTAAGAAGTTTGAAGGTATTATAACCTGTAGCTCAAAGCAACGCTGGAAATTTAAGTACAACAAAAGTAACTGACCCCCAAATGACCATATCCAAACAAACGACAGAAAATAAGAAATTGAAGGAAAAATGAACAAACTGAAGAGGAAAACAGAAGAAATGAAACTCACCTGAGCCAAACGCTCCACGCTGCTGTGAGCCATCCTTGGCATTCGGGAAGAAGATGCGACGGAGGCCAGGGGCTAGGCCGACAGGCTGCTGCCTGCTGGCCGTCGCCCTCCCCAACAGATTGTGGCCGAACGCCGCTCCTCGGGGGCGCCCCCACAGATGCAGACCTGAGCACGAAGGAGAGGCGGAGCGTCGCAGCGGGGCGAGCTGAGCGAGGGAGAGGACCAGGGTAGGAGAGGAGAAGGCACGGCAGGCAGGGTCTGTGGAGGCGTTCGACAGATGCGCCTCCTTCCTGCACGGACAAAGACGCCGAATCGCGTCGGCTCGCGGCATGAGCTCGCTGCTTTGGGGAGGAGAGAGGCGGAGGAGGGTTGGGGACAGAGGGAGTACCTGCACGCGAGGGAGAGATGGAGCGCAGCCGCGAAGCGAAGGTCACCTGCCGCGACGTTGGCGACGGCCCCTCCTTTTCCTCTCAGCGGTGGTGCACGATGTCGGTGACGGCGCCGCAGACGGCTCGGCCTCCTTGTCCGTCCATACGGGGCTACGGCTAGCCTTCCCCGTGCCTACCGGAGAAAGCGGGCAGCAGCGGCGCCGCTCGGCGACGTGCAGAGGTCACCGCGACGGCGGCCAAACGCGGCGGCGAGCAGCGCACACGGCGGCGGCGATTCCCGCGCGACCGCGGCCTCCCGGCACGCGGCGCTCGGCCAGGAGGCGGAGGCGGCAACGGCGGAGTCGCCCGTGCCCGTCGATCTGAGTTCGGAAGGGCGTGGTGGCGGCGCGAGGCGTCAGCGGCGGCGGCGACGGCGCGGCCGCGGGAGAGAGAAGAGGGGAGGGGATGGACTCGTGGCGATTGTACACGAAGGTCCCTGACTTTTCGCCAAATTTCGTATCGGTCCTTTGCGGGCGGTTTTCTGCAAAAGTGTTGCGTCAAATTTCGTGCGGGAGGGGTAGTGGGCGACGTGGCTTCTTTTCGTTGGTAGATATTCGCGTGCTACAGTACCGCGCGGTTGTGAGTCAATCTGGAGCGTTGGTCGCGATGATCGGACGGGCAGAGTAATTCGGGTGACGTGGCCAGCGGACAGGGTGAGAATCAGACCTACTTTTATATATAGAGGCATGTTACCTATCCGCTCAACTTCTCCCTTTTTCCCATCTTCTCTTAAAAAGTAACAGAACAGTGTTATTTGCAATCCAATGCACAAGGATATAGTTCAATCTGAAATCCACTTTGCTATATCTTGCCATTGCCAACCAGGCGAATGTACCAGGAAATCTCAAATTACACAATATAAGAAAAATGTAATAAGAACCATGCATATACACTTGTTGAACAACACACTAAAGTCTACAAGTATTCATCCTTTTCCAAAGCTTTTTAAGTAGGGGTAGAATGGAAACGTCGATAACGCTACAGTGCTATTAATTAATTATTGTAATTGACAAGCATTTTTTAATGGGGAACTTGGCTTAAAGTATTATTTATATTAGGTGGGTGCTCTAAGACACTGAAAATTTCAGTTCTCAAAAGTTTGCTTTCTCTGGAAAGAAGATGTTCCAAGGTCCCAGTGGCTAAAACTTGTTTTTTTGCAATTAGAGATATGTCATGTAGTGTTATTCATTGAAAATTTTGTTGAATGTTTCTTTTATAATCTTTGTGCCCAACTGCTCTAACTTTCTTCTTTCGTTGGCTGTTTACAGCAAAATAGAGCAAAGTTCTTTCTCAACTGTGTTGTGTATGAAGAAATAGCATCGGACACCACTGAAACCAAAACATGGATAGATGCAGAAGCGAGTTATGATATAAAGCTTGAAATCTCATTGTGCACTCAATCACCACCTCGGTTTTCTCGACTGTTTCTGAAGACGGATGATGCAGTGCCTGACACCCCCACTAGCACCTTATCGTTTGATGATGTGAAGAAGAGGATAACTGTTGAAGCAATGGCATCTTGCTACAATGCTATTATGCTGCATACAAGAATTGAAACTGGGACCTTTCCTTGTTTCCGTCACGATTATTTTTTGCTCAAGAATGATGTGCCGACTCCAACCATATTTCGTCTTCCTGAGATGCCTGGTCCTCATGAGATTAATATGGGCATCCTGCATCATGAAAGTGGTCATTACACAGTGGCTGTGTTGAAGGAAAGCATGACATCAACAATTCCATCGGCTTCTTCTGTGCTGTCTGGATATAAAACGAGTAAAGTACCAGAAGGACCATCCGTATGCATCTTTTCTACATCAACAGAAAAATGGATATGTAGGCCTGTGTCTCTCCCTGACGAATTTACTTCCTGGAATTGGGACATTGACGTAGTGCTTGCCAATGGCAGTAGTTTTTGGTGGGTGGATTTGGGTTGTGGAATCCTCTCTTATGATGTTGACAAGCAGCAGTCTGCTCTTGGGTTCGTCCCACTTCCATCAGCATGCTTCCAGGTTGGTGACACTGAGTCTTACATGAGAGAAGATCGTTGTGTCAGCATCACCAATGGAGAACTTAAATGTGCCCATATCTTTAGGAAAAACCACCTTTTCTATGATTTTGGAGACAAGTCACAGCAGTGTGAAGATTCTGTCAAGATTTGGAGTTGGAGGGATGGGAACTGGGTCGAGGAGGGCACAGCATATTCTTCAAGGGGGCTACCGAAATTCGTACCTGCATATCCTACTATTGATCCTTCATGTCCTTACCTGGTTAACTTTTTCTTACCAACTGGTCACTGCTTCGATGGTTATGTAATTGGTGTTGATTTGCTCTCTATGGAGATCAAATACTGTGGCGAAGTACACAAGGGCTTACTGAACGTCGTGGGAGGCCTAGAAATATTTGAGTTTTCAGGTATTTGGAACACTTAACATTTGTTTCTCACCTACAGGACTTGGGGCCTCTTTGTTTGTGATGGATGTGCTGTCAAAGCTGCCGTGGCCTGGCTGTGCAGAGAAGGGAATGATACTCTTTGACAATTTACTTGCTGCCTGGCGGTAACTGAGGATTTGCTGAAATACCCTCGGAGTCATGAGAATGTGTATTTTTGTTGATTCATGTGTAGTAGATAACATATAAATAATTAAAAAAAACATATGGATAACTAGTACATTGAATGTGCAAGAATATACACACTGAATAAATCATCAAATATAGATACATAATAGCGCTAAATTATACTAGCTGCACCCTCTGGTCCGGTGTGTAGGGCTCACTGCCAAAAACTAAACTATTTTTTCCGTTTTAGTGTTGGAATAAGGCTCCTTTGGCTATTTTAATACCCTAATTGTTTCGTGGCATTCTCTCTCCCCCTAAGACTACTTGGGTTTTTCATGGATGTAATTCCATAATCGATTAAGACGAGCACTCGCTAAAGAGGACACCCACCTATGGTTTTACGATTCCTAATGTTGCAAATTGCAACGGAAAGCTCAACCCCATCTAATGATGAACTGAAGCCCACAGCAAATATACTAGTGATGATTTTAGTTACTCACCCTGCGGCTCAGAGATAAGCATGAAAAGTAAAATATGTTTATACTTCTATTTGGAAATGTGAATATATTGTATCACACCATATTCCATATACTTCAAATTCCAACCATCTCCATGCATGGGAGTTGAGACCAAAAAACCCAAGCACCAGCTGATGAAAGCTACGTATTGCAGAGCATGGCACACCTTTCCCTAGTTAAGCTAAAAAGGCCTAGTCTCCAATTGGTTAAAATCAATATTGTGCATGCAAACTGAAATGACATGGAAACTAGGGGGTCTAACTTGATGAAATGTCAATAGCACCATGTAATAGACACAAATCAGAATCAGACATATTTACTTCCACATAACTGACTGCTGAGTTTTTTTTTTTTTTGAGTTTATATAGCTTTACACATTTCAATGGAAAATATCAGAAGTAATCGTTCAGATAATAGTTACGATATAAGTAGGTATCACCTAGGCAATCACAGTGAACATAACCATTCTGTATCAACTACCAACATCATACTTTTAAGTGGGTTTAGGCATATTTTGTACAGTAAGTCAGTAACTAAACCCTCCTAGCAGCTCAGAGATAAGCATGAAAAGTGAAAAGATAGTTGAACATGTGACATCACACTACTAACTCCCAAGGTTGTGATGGATTGAGTAGAGGGGTTTGTTACTTGTGTAGTTGCAAACTGCTGCATTTATCCCTAGCATCTTCAACCTCGGCTCAAAACTTGTTTTGGGTCAATCTTCCGGAGGTTAACAAGCTAGTTCAAGCATACCCTAGCTCAGACAGGCTGGACTCAGTTTCAGTCATATTGGTATTATTTTCTTGCACTGGCACTGAAAGGCCCCAATATAAATATCCCTTCAAAGGTTTTGAGTACTGAAGTACATACTGGTGGATGAAGTTCAGATATGATCAGAATTACTTGGCCCATGTATCAATATCAGTTGCCAGTGAAAATACTGCAAAATCTACTCCATTTTCAACAAGACCTATATTTCCTTATTGGTGGCTTCATAAAGAATTGGTCCCAATTCAGTCAAGTGAATATACATTAGTTCATTACCCTCTTGTGCTTCAAATTCAACTCAGCTTGGAAATTCTTCGTCATCAACAGAATCCGAAAGGTCAGCATGTCCACTAGACTGATCCTGAACAGGCTGCCTTCCGCGGCTCTTCTTCTGCCCTCTCCTTTTCTTTGACTTAGGCTTCTCCTCGAGATCCTTCACCCCACGCCTCTTATACATTTTAAAGCTTACATGTCTCTCCTCCGCCATCAACCTCACTTTCTCAGTGATTTCAGCAGCGATTTGTCTGTTGTACAGTTTTTTCAGTCCCTTCATTAGCTTTGCGAATGTGTCGGGCTGCGGCATCAGCCCTGCCTCAAGCATGTCCAAGCAATACGAGCAGGCCTCCTTGACATGTTTCTTCGCGTACAGTGCATGAATCCAGATTGTCCATGCACTCACATTTAGTTCACAACCTCTGCTCAAAATGCAACCCCAAACATCCTTTGCAAGCTCAAGTTTCTCATCTCTGACTAACGCATTGAGGAGGTCCTTCAGCACTCCATACTGTGGTGCGACAAATAGGCCCCTCCCAACCATGTCCTTAAAATAATTGCACGCCTCGACCAGCGACCCCTGCCCAACAAGCCCATTCACCATGATCGCAAACGTGTCGACCCCAGGACTAAGCCCGCTATTCTCCATCTCGTTCCACAATGCCACGGCTTGCTTCGTCTCTCCAAGCTTACAGGACAACCGGATCACCACATTGTAGATACTGAGGTCTGGCGGACACCTGCACTCCCTCATCCTCTCCATCAGCTCCAAGCACTCCTCTAGCTGCTCCTTCTTCTCATGTGCCACAAAGAACCCAAGATACACGGCAGGATCCACCCGCAGTGCGTCCCTCGACATGGCGTCCAAGAACTCATACCCCTGGGATAACCTGCCGGCCTTGCAGAAGGCACTAACCAGAGTGCCGTAGGTGACAGAATCCGGCGCACATCCCTTCCTGCGCATTTCAACAAACACCCGCATTACCTCATCAACCCTCCCCCTGGACCCAAGCCCCTGCATCAGGGTGGTGTAGGACACGGCGTTGGGAGGGCAATCACGCCGCTCCATCTCCCTTGCCAGCTCGAACGCGTCCTCGAACCTCCCGTCGGCGACGAATCCGGCGAGCAGGGTGTTGAAGACAACGACGTCCGGGGCGACCTCCGCGGCCTTCATGCGGGCGAGCACGTGCTTGGCCTCGTCGAGCTTGCCCAGGCGGCACCACCCGTAGAGCAGGGCGGTGTAGTGGCGGAGGGAGAGAGGGAGCCGCGGCTGGAGCTCCTCGACGAGCCGCTCGGCGGCGGCGACATGGCCGGTCTTGGAGAGGGACTCGAGGAGGGAGAGGAAGAGGGAGGGGTGGTCATGGTCGGGGCGGGAGGAGAGGAGCGACAGCGCGAATGGCAGGATGCGCGGCGGCGTGAGGCGGCGGAGGACGGGCGAGAGGATGGACGAGGATAGGAGGTGGGAGGGGAGCGGCGCGAGGAGGGACGGGCAGGGCGCGGCCGACGCGCGCGAGAAGTACTTGGCGAGGAGCGCGAGGGAGGAGGGGAGAGGCGGGGAGGGGAGCGAGGGGGAGCACCAGTGGAAGTAGTCGAGCGCGAGGGAGGAGGCGGCGCCGCAGCGGCGGAGCACGGCGTCGAGGAGGCGCGGGGAGGTGGCGTCGAGGCCCGACGCGGACAGCGCGGAGGCGAGCCTCTGCGGGTCGGAGCCGTGGCGGCGGAGCAGGCGGTACGCGAGCTCCGCCGAGGAGGCGAGGCCGTGGTCGGAGGTGGCGTCGGTGGAGAGGCGGCGGCGGAGGGGCTCGGTGAGGAGGCGCTGCATCCGCGTCATTGGGCATTGGGGGTTCTCCGGGGCAGCGTGACCTGACGCGGGAGTTCAGACTTCAGAGTCAAAATGGAGTGAAGAAATTGCACAGGCCACGTACGATCATATTCTTGACCAAAATTTGCAGGTATATCCGTATATGTAGGGTACAGAATACACTATTTTTTATGAATATAATTTCATAATTTTCTACGTATCTCAAACCAAGATAAGAGTAGAAGCTCTTGTTGTACTACGTCGCTTGGTGCTGCATTAAAGCTGATGAGTCTCACTGTCTCGCAATGATTCTGAGCTGTAAAACTTGTGCGTCTCACAGGAATTGACAAACAATTTTGTTTTCTAATAATAACAAGCACCCGAACAACTGCATTCCTATCACGAATTCACGATCAGTTGATCACCTTCATGACTGAACCAGTCGTATCAACTGACTTAGGGCATCTCCAGCCGCCGCCGCCCCAGCGCCCTCAGGAGTTTAAATAGCGTCGTTTGGTCCAAATGGCGCCCTTTCGGCCAAAACTAGTGCAGGCACTCCCAGGCTAAACCTAGCCCACTGGGTTCCTCCTGGGGAGCCGGCGGAAGGGAAAACACGCGTGGGTCAGCACTGTCGGCGAGACAGCGCATTTTTGCCACCCCGACTCACCCTTTCCTCTATCCAGTCTCGTCGCTGCCATGTCTCCGCCGGCACCAAACCTCCCCCCTCCGCCGCACACAAGCAGCTAGGAAGACCATCATCTCGCCCAATCCACGCCGTCGGTGCCGCCCACCCCCTCCGCCGTGATCTAGCCGCAAGGAAGGCTCTCGGGAAGGCTCGCCCGCCAGGTGTTCGGCGTTTTGTCTGCCCAACCATAGACTCCGACGACGAGGAGCTGCTCGCCGAACTGCTGGATGAGGAAGCCGAGGCCGCCGTCGACGATGAAGAACACTTGCTCATCCTCACCTGTCTTGTCGGCCTGCTCGCAAATGAGGCGAGGCCGCGGCGTGGTGGCTCGGCGCCTGGTCGCCGCAAGAGCAAGCCGAGGTAGCGTTACGAAGGCTACTGCATCCTCTACTCCGACTACTTCGCCGATCAACCCCTGCAGGACGAGACGGTGTTTCGGCGCCGTTTTAGGATGAAACGGAAGCTCTTCCTCGACATTATGCACGCCATCCGGGAGTTCGACACCTACTTCAAATGCAAGAAGGATTGGACCGGCACCCAGAGAGGGCATTTGGTGCGCTGCAGTCTCTATTCGCTGTTGTCCGGTACCCATCTCTGACTTGGTCGAAAGCTAATATGTGGGAGATGATGAACTGTTGTGTGATCTTGCACAACATGATCATTGAGAGCGAGCGGAATGATCCGGTGCATGACACTGAGCCATATTACCGATAGGATCCTCTTGTAGATGTAGATCACTAGGTGCCGGCAACATGGGCAACCTTCCTCGCTATGCGTCAGGAGATTCGATACTCAGTGATGCATACACAGATGCAGAATGATCTAGTGGAGCACTTGTGGAGGCGCAAAGGCAATGCCAATGCCAATGCCTAGTTTGATTTGTTCTATTTGCTTGCATTGCTGAACTATTTGTGTGCGGATTTGGGGTCTGTTCGGTTGTGGGATGTGGTGGAATGGAACGGAACGGTTCCATCCCTGGGACCGGTTCCAGCGTTCGGTTGTGCAGTGGAATGGAACCAACTGGTTCCACGAAAAGGAATATTCCTCTCAGATGCGGAATTACCCCGTCCGGCCGATTCGGCCGGACCAACTGGAACGAGCATCTAATCCCTCTCCCTCACGCGTAATCCCTCTCCCTCCCGTCCCTTATCCTCTTTCACCCACGACACCAGAGGCGGCGGCGGCGGCGGCCCGTGGCGGCCAGGCTCGGCCACCAGAGGCGGCGGCGCCGTCCCCACGCGGTACGTGGTCACCGGCTCCGGCGCGTACGGGTACTGCGACGGCACGGCGGTGCCGGGCCCGGCGTGCAGGTGCCTCGACGGGTTCGAGCCGGCGAGCGCCTCCGAGTGGAGCACCGGCTGGTTTGGGCAAGGGTGCCGGCGGAAGGAGCCGCTGCCACCGTGCAGCGGCGGGCGGGAGGGGTTCCTGGCGATGCCGAGCATGAAGGTGCCGGACAAGTTCGTGGTGTTGGGCGGCAACCGGAGCGCCGAAGAGCAGCAGCGCCAAGGGGGACGTCAGGCAGAGGCGGCCCGCGGCGGCCAGGCAGAGGCGGCGCGACGGCCAGGCACCGGCGACATCACGCCCTCGTCGAGCCCGCCGCGGTCAACTCCGTCGCCGTCCTCCTCCGATTAAGTTAGGCTCTAATTAGTCTCTAATTAATTTGGTGTTTAGATTAATTTAGGCTCTAATTAATTTGATTAATTTGATGTTTAGATTAATTTGTTTCGGTTCCATTCCATCCTTTCCAAATCAACCGAACAGAATAATGGCATGGTTCCATTCTTGTGGAATGGAATGGTACCATTCCATTCCACTCAATCCTAAAACCGAACAGACCCTTATATGCCGAACTATTTGTGTGTGGATTTGTATGCCGAACTATTTTGTGTGTGGATTTATATGCCGAACTATTTGTGTATAGATTTGTATGCGGAACTATTTTGTGTATGGATTTGTATGCCAAACTATGCCGAACTGTTTGAGTGTTTTTTTATTGTGAAATCTGGACGAAAATCGCCGGCTGGGGAGCGCCTGGGTTCCAACGGCTGGGAATCGACGCCCCCCAGCGCGCCGAAAAGCGCCGTTGGCTCCCAGGCGGCCCAAAATAGCGCCGGATTTCGGCCTGGGGGCACAACGGCTGGAGATGCCCTCCCTGGTTATATTTGTTTGAAGATGCTGCATAGCAACTCAGTATCTACAAGTTTACAACGCGGGCCGAAACCGCTCAACCGAATAAAAAACACCCCACTATGTACTGATACATTTTATTTCGATCAGATCTTCAGTTTCCACGCAATTAAACTCTACCCATCAGGTGTACAGCACTGGAACACATAGTCCCATCTCAGGTGGCAACAAAAATGTTCGCTCCTTGCCCAGTCCTATGGTCAAGTCACTAGCAATGCAAACGGAAACACGCCGTTTGTACCTTTGTCGGCAATATCCTAGTCTACTACATCAGGGACGTGTGCTTCCCAAGGAAAAACTCGCAGATAAAACTTGCCTACATGCCGGCGAAAGCAGCAGGAGATTCCTCTTGGCCATCCACCTGATGGCATGGGTTGCGATTTGCGTAACAGGGCTGAGACCAAACTCTTTCCAGGAGGATCCAATCAAGCAAGATATACGCATCAATTTGCGTTATTTTTCCTCTCCTGTTTTATTGCTTCATAAGATTTCACAACCTCCTTGAACTCTTCTTCTGCCGTCTCTGCACCAGATAAAACCTTCCATGGTATTAGTAACTAGTACAACACAAAGAATGTCATAAGAAGAAACACGGTATCCGCGAAGAGATGAAGAAGTTAACAACCTCTATTATCGTGATTTTGATCAGGATGGACCTCCATTGCTTTTGTTCTAAAAGCACTCTGCAGATAATGTCCCAAAGTCATAAAACAAAACCACATTGGTCAGGCCTGACACACATACCAAAAGTCCTAACATTTTACCCAAATAATCCTAACAATTTGATGTGTGGAGGTCTAGAGAAATAAAGGTGTCCTGTCAATTTCTTCCAGCCTACTACTACCGGTACAAGAATGCTTTCAATTCTTAATTTTTTGAATGGCTCATTTTTCTTTTGATTTAACCATTCACCAATGCAACCACCAAATATTTCTCAAACCGACCCTCTCACAAATTAAACATCACAAATAGGCAATACAACTGCTTAGGAATATCCAGTAAAAGACAATGGTATAAGGAAATGTGAGGAAGAAACCAAAACTGGAATACAAGTAGTTGGGAGGCTCTCTTTCTCTTTATCTAGAAAATAAGGAAAAATCGATATTTCACGAAGCTGGTGATTTTTTAGTCAACCTGCTCATAATCAGCTTCCCTCACAAACCACCTAAATACATTATAAGTAACTGGAAAGGATTTAAAACATTAACTGATTGCTTCAACCGTAGGGGAGCAATCCAAAAATGTGACGAGAAAAATGAATTTGTGGTGAAGGTCGCTAATCTTGAATTCTTGACAATGCACTTGATAAAAACAAGAGTTTAATCAAACATCAAAGTTCTTAAAGTAAATCCCATGGAAACTGCTCATTGTCCAAAGAAAATAAATTTGGTGTGACAGCTTCGTTAAGGATCTTAAGGTTGGCTTAGATATTTGATCAGCAATATATGATCAACATAAGAAAAACAAAATCGACGCAATATAGAAGATGATCATGTTAGCTGGGATAGGTTCACGTAATGAACAGAGCGCTAAAGGGACAATAGGATGATAGGATTGCAATACCTTTACTTCCGCGTCTGTGTATGGTGTCCCCCGTGACCTATAAAGAAAATAACACAGCTTGTAAAAAAATAGTATAGCTCTGGATAACAACATCATCATATTCTTAACAACAAAAAACAAGTTCGGTGCTACATATGCTTTTCAAAGCGATTCTAGTGCTATTTCTTATTATAGTAACAATGTTAGAAACCTCTGTTTGAGAAAGAACACAAATATTTTACTGGAATTGGTAAAGAGTAGATGCAACTGATTCCAGAGCACAGCATAGCAATGAAAAAATTATCACGAGATTAGTGTCGGATGGCTGCACGATGCTTCATCATGTAGCCCGACAGCTTGCTACTACAAGGAGGTATGTAGCCAAAGACTCGTAAAAAATGGCATTACTGAAGCCAAGTAGGTATGCTTATTTTCTTCAAACAAGTGACCAAAGGACTCAATCCCAAACACATCATAATGGTGAAACAACAAGATTCATTATCTGATTGACATATAAGCCAGAACAAGCACACAGAATTCATAGTGTTGGGGTGCTTGGGTGAAAAAAAGTCACCAAGTCAAATGGATGAGAAACATATGAAATGCTATGTGGAGCTTGCAAATCTAACCAAATGCCTCAGCTCCCTTTTTATGAATCTTGAATGATACAGTCTGAGGCTCTTAGCATTTTTTTAGTTTGTGGAGTTCAAGTGCATAACGAGTCGTAAACACACATTCCATTTTTAACCCTGTGTAAGGAACTAAAAGGTCTCTCGCAAAGGTATGACCATAAATAACCAATAACCATGCCATAAGCAGATTAAAAGACGAACAGAAATATACAGCTAGATGTTTAAGCAAATATGGAAATACCTGTCAAGACCAAGAACTGCATAATGATGCGACATAGGATAAGCCCTAGGTCCCGCCGGAGTATATGTTCGTTTATTTTTATGTTCTGAGTTAGACGTATCTGTCTGCCAATACCAATCATCCCGAGGGATGTAATTATAGCCACCTGGGGGGCCATTCTCCTTCCAACTTTCATAACTATTCCTGAATTTGTTCCTCTCGCAGTTGAAAACACTTTGCATGCGCCTTATTCTTTGCTGGCCAAAATTGAAGCCAGCAAGTCAGATAGTGAAAGGAGTAAACAGAGAAAGTAATCTCAAGGCAATGTTTGAGACACTAAAACTGAGGTCAGGAAAAAGAAGAGACTATTTAGCACAATGCAATTTCTCATGGATATGCGTTACATTTACTGCAGGCAATGTTCTGAAGCATAACAGCAACATATAGATAACGAGTATAATTTTCAAAATTCAAAGTTATACACTTTAAATGCATATATTCATAAAGAAAAGGTTCAATAGAGTTCAATAAACTCACAACTCTCTCCTGTTCATCCTCAAATTCCTGCTGCATACGTTGATAATATCTTCTCCTAGCATCCTCACTGAAACTTCCACCACTAGAGTTTTTACTTGTATTCCTCCAAGATGATGTTGTCTGCACCTTATTCAGCTTTCGAAGGAGGAGCAGCAGAAAAGAAAAAAAAAGAGAGGATATAAGTAAGAACCTAGAAGTCAAAGGCAACGAAAACTAAGCATATAACTGAGTGTAGGATGATAAATTCATCAACTGGTTTCGGTTCTTCCTATGGCTTCACAGTAGAGTTCACAATGGACTAACAACTGAACCAATGGGATTCTGGAAATACAAAAGTGATCTTCCCGGAAAATATGGTATTTTTCTTCCTGTGAAAATTCCTGGATTGTCGACCATAATATAGGCCCAAGATAATGACGAGAGGCTGGCCTTGGCACAATCTTAAGCACCGAATTGTGTTCAAACTGGGAGAGCGGATTACAATTCTCATCAGATCATTACATCCACGGATCCACCTAAGGATCCTTCTGCTATTCCCCGTAAAAACACCAACCTAAGCAACATAGTATTTCTCAAGATATAAACACAAATTTAGGGGGTTCCCCTTAACGCTACTACCACAATTTGAGTAAACAAGCTAACAACCCTCGTCAGATGATCCGGAATATCGTTTTACACTAGTTTAGGAGGGTCACGTCAAATAAGAACGAGGATTGTGGACAACCAAGAGACAAATCGACTTAGTGAGGTACCTGTGTGTAGAACCAATCGACACCTCTACGAACGTGGGCAACCTGGCACAAAGATAAGAAAAAATAAAAATGTCAAGACAAATGAAATCTAAGAGCAGATACTACGGTATATTTTTATTCCCGGCACTAAATACTTGCAAACGATCATTTGAAGCAATTGATGTGGAGTTGTGAATACAGCAGACTGCAACTAAGCCAGAACTAGATAGGGAGCCGTGATGCTAAACAAAGGGAGGCTGCCGAACAAGTATACCGCGATTATTACATGCATTCATCGCCTAGGCAGTCGAGAAGCATCTACCGAGCTAGAACGAGAACAGGGGAAGGTGGGTGGTGCTTCTCACCGCGAGGGTCGCGCTGGCGGCCCCGACGAGGCCGAAGATGAGGATCCCCAGGCCTTGGAAGGCCGCCCCTCCTTCTCCCTCCCAGCGGCGGATTTGTCCTCCTGCGGCGAGGACATCTCCTCTGGGCCGGGCTCCGGTCCGCGAATTCCTATCTCCCGATTCGAGCTCGTCGCCGGTGTGCGTGGGAGGCTAGGCTCATGCTTCCGGGATCAAATTCCTCTTGTCAATTCAGTTAGCTTCTCCGCCCGATTTCTGCTGCGTCGCGGCGACCGGCGAGCTCGGGCGGGGCGGGGAGGAGGAGGATTCGGAGTTGGATTCGTGGGCGGTGCGGGAGGAGGGCGACGAGGGGACGAACGGGTCGCGAAGCCGAAGCCGAGTGTGATGGCGTGGCGACGCGTAGGATTGGAGCGGAATCCCGTTCTCTCGGGCTTTCGGCACACGGGTTCGATCGGGTCCGTGCTAATCCGTGTGACCGTGTGCCGCACAAGGAGCAGAGCTTCCCGTCCGTTGGATTCTTTTCACAGCATTTCCCATCCGTTGATCGGGTTTTGAATCGCTAAAGTGAGGCTGAGATTCCTGAAACTATGTTCGGATAAACATCAAACTCGATCTCGATAGTTCGTTAACTGCATTCACCTGACTTAATCTCTACCTAATAGAAGTGTTTCTCCCTTCGTCCGTCCATTTCCTTCGTTTCATACGTTGGTTTCGTACGTCGTGCGTGTTTCTACGTCGGTCTCGGTTGCGGTTAGGGCCGGATGATGGAGTCCTGGAACAATACGGATACATACAATTAGTACGATCTGAGTCCAACTCCATTGTTTCCCCACCCACAAAAATCCACCCATATATAGCCCTCTCTTCCGCGCGAGTGATTCCCACTAAATCGATCGCACGAACTCGCCGGAGTTCGCTGGCCAGTGAAGTTCGAAACTGAGCTTTTCGTCAGCAATGGAAATCTCGGGTTCACGCGTGAATAGCAGTACAGGCGCACAACCAGTACCGCCGAGTAGAGTGGCTTGAGTTGCCACCTCGCCGGAGTGGCCGTATGCCAAGTCTTGGTCACACCCGATACGTCGCCTTGACGCAGCTTGCGCCTCACTAGTGCGTGCTGCGTGGCCTTGATTGTGCCTCGCTCAGCTAGCTAACGGGGACAGTCGCCGTTGTCTCGGAGGCAATCCAGATCCTGTCGGAGGCCGTCGACTGCTGCTCCAGGACTCCTGGAGCCGCATGTCCGTTTCGCCTCCCATGTCCACAGCACCCAAAATTCTCGCCACCTAGCGTCTAGAGGGAGGTATATGCAGAACAACACGATGGTTGCTTGCTTGGCAGCAGCCTGACGTTGTCTCAGCTCTTGCCTCTTGGCACTGTCGGCCGCGGCGAGGCCAGCGAAGGGCGGCGTAGGACGCGGGGGTGGATGGGTTCTGCATGAGCCGGTGCGGCATGTAATGTCCACGTATTGTACACGTATTTGTATGTGCCACGTCATCGTGACATCAGCATGATGTTTTTGTAGGTACAACAACATATATGAGCGTGTGGCAAAGCTATCTATCGATCTATTTCTCCCGTTTTCACGGTACCCGTGGATCGGACGCGAAGGCCGGCACCGCCTACAGCTGCGTCGGATTGGCAACACGGCGGCGCAGTCCTTTGCGGGTGGCCGTTCAAGCAGGACGAGCCGCCCGTGGTGTCGCACAACGACAACCTGGACACGGACGCAACAGCTAAACTGGCTTGCAAACGTATCAGACACGATGCGGACAAATGGATGTGTCACTTTCATCTCGATCGAGGATGCATCAGAGGCCATGTCGCGAACTTGGAAGCATGACGTAAATCTGCATCCAATCTTTTCATCTCGATGACGATGGTGACATCGCGTAACCAGGGGCAGACCGGCTAAGGTCACCCATACCGATAGAGGCGGCCAGAGCTACAACGTGGACGATTTCGTGGTCTTATTCACCCACCCGATGACGAGCGCAATCCTATGCAAGGGGTCAACAACGCCAATCCGCACCTCATGTCTCTACCAGAGCTCGTATGGGTCATCTGCCTCGATGCAAATGAAACAATGTGGGCCTTCTGTTTGGACAACCATGATGCGAAGCAAATGCCAAGTTTCTCTATTTCATATATAAATGCTTTATGCTGGAACAAAGAGAACATATTTCAATTGGTTTAAAACAAAAAACAAAAGGAAACATGTTATCCTTATCTTTGATTGTGAACATGTATTTACTTATATTTTCTACAGCCGTTGCAACGCACGGGCACTTTACTAGTCCTCTTTTATCCAATCAACAACTTAGGGCATGTACAATGGTAGAGAAGGCGCACCTTCTCTTAGCCATCCACATCATTTAGAGAAGGCAAAATTATAAGTTGTACAATGCATTATCTCTTACTGCCATCCCTAGCAATTAATGTGAATTAATTACATTTTAGTAGGAAATTGTGTTTCTAAGGAAAGACAAATGGTACAATGGTGAAATTAGTCTTCCCTTATTTCGTAAGAGATCATCTCTTAGCTAAGGGAAGGCAGTCTCCCCTTTCTTCATTCTCTCTCCGCCAACTAGACAAATATCCTACGTGTCAACGCTAAGAGAAGGCTGATGTCACCCCATTGTACATGCCCTTATCCAGAGACGCAACCAGACCCTGCACACAATACACGGATAGATGTACGTCCTCTCTCTTAGTTACAACTTTTTTTTATAGTTAGAACTTAGAAGACCATCTTTTGTGTAAGAAAGATATTTTATTTTTCTCCATTGCAAAAGATGCTTATACTACCTCTGTTCTATTAGTTACATATTTTCTACTCCCTCCGTCCACAAAAGAATGTCTCAACCTAGCCCAAATTTGGATGTATCAGAGTACTAGTTTACTTCTCATTGTACCACCATTTAGGAGCATGGAAATATTAAATGTTGGAGATAAACAGTAAATGATAGAGCAAAACGTAGGTTTAGCACATGAACTTGCCGAGAATGTGCGGTTTGCTCACGATGTTGCAGAACATGAAAAATGGGTTATAAAGTTGCCACGCGTGAGCATGACCGTGGCCATGAGTTTGGATATATGGCGGACTGTATTTTGCAAATTGCCCCTTAAATTTTTAGTTATTCTAATTGCTAGGAGAGTGAATTTTGGAACCCGAGCTACATGGAGCTCGTTTTTTCGAAAATTTGAAATCCACATTTTTAAGTTTCCAAAAATCACGAAAAAATTACTGGATGTCGATATTGTTTAGATCTACAATCATACAAATTTCAACTCCAAATTCGTTATAGCTTGGTCTGTACAAAAAAGACAAATCGGGGGAAATTTCAAAATTTTGAAACTGTGTATTCTTCACCACCCAGATCCGCCCGTTTGTCTTTTTTGTGCAGCCCAAAATACAACGTATTTGGACTTGAAAATTTGATCTACACAATATCTACATCCGGGATTTTTTATGCGATTTTTGGAAATTTGAAAATGTGGATTTTGAATTTCAAAAAAACGAGCTCCATGTAGCTTGGGCTCCATTATAGGTTTTCGAATTGCTAGGCCCTTTAATCTTTTTTATGCCTTTTAGGGGGATTTGTAAAAAAAACTTTAGGGGGATTGGTATAAATAAAGTCGGCCACATATGTAAACTCGCTTAAAAAACACAACTGGCATATATACAACAAAAAGGTGACTATGGAGAGAGGAGGAACTCCATTCTGAAGGAGTTTCTTCTTTTAGTTTATTTTCCAATTATTTTAAAATATAAAGTACGTTAATTATTAATCTGCTTTGCAACCTTATTATTTCCCCATTTTTGCATCCCGGGAATTAGAAAGCAAAAACACAAAGATGAACAAAGAAATTACTCAACTGGGCGGTCAATAACATAAAGTAAAGCTCCTTATACGGGCTTACCACATTGGCATGGTGAACAATCCATCAAGAAATTGAGCCTGAATCATGAATTTTTGCATCATTTCCTTAGCTAGGTAGATTATGTAAGGCATCCAAGCTTCTGCCCATTTCCGTATCATTTCCTTAGCTAGGTACATTGTTTTTATCAGTTTTGTTCTATGTAATAGACATTCCCACCTAATACTTTAATGTTATTTACATTACTGTATATGCCTATATTAATCAACTAATGACATAATTACATGGACCGTCTTGAAACGAATATGACAACTCAGAAGCCGGTATAAAACATCAATGCACATGTTATGTCCTAGTGGAGGCAACCATTATCTGTGAATACCTTTCATGCGATTTGAATGAAATTGTTCTGCAATAAATGTACCCAACAATGCTCATGTGGTTTTTTTACACCTTGCACGAATCTGTATATAACCACCGAGATGTTCGTTGTGTTCTCTCCATGCTTTAGAATTTCACCACCTCTTATTTCTATACTACTAAGTGTTAGCGAACACCTTGCAAGAGAAGAAGAAGACAATGTGGAATCTAACTTGGGAATAGGAGACATCGAGAAAGGAAAGCTTGTTATGAAACTAAAAAGAAGCCCAACGTAGTTGTTTGTCTCTGGCTCGACAGATTTCCCTACTACTCCAACTTGTTGGTTCAGGAAATTGTGTACTCACACCCTTAGACTTGCTCAGACTCCAAAGGATGAGGGTGTAGCAACTAGAGTTTTAATACCCCTGGACTTGAGAGGCTAAAACAAGAGTTGCAAGGATAGCATTATTGGTGGTATCAACAATCCAGTGTCTTTAAGAGCTTACGCACCCATGTTTTGTTTTCCGAAGTATCTTGTAGAGCAATTGATTTGAGTTTTACATTTAACTTATGTGTTCATCCTAGGAAGGCGTCGGCCCGGCGTGCATTCGGGTAAGCGGCGGTTGTGGTGCTACAGCTGAATATTATTTAGTCCCACATCGCTTGCGCAACAGGAGCCAGACTGGTTTATAGACGCAGGGCTCGACAGGACAGTCACGGGAGCGGAGATAAGTGGGGCAGCTATGCCTCGGGTGACAATGGGGGCGGGTAGGTAAGGGGAGGGTATGCCCTAGGCGACAGTGGCGGCGGGGTAGGGCTGGAGGGTATGCATAGCGGGGGGTAGGAGGAGGAGGCTATGCGAGTCTCGATAGTACATGTGAATATAGAAAAAACTAGAATATCTTATATTTAGGAACAGAGGGAGTACTTCTGAAAATAATAAATAAATAAAAAGATTAAATTAACAGCTTTGGTCCCTCTACCCATCATAATCCCCTATTTTATTTGTCCTCTGTTGAGTTACGTCGGATTTTAGAGTTTATTTTTAGTTCCAACTTAACATTAATGTTGCTTGTTGAGTGGTCAATTACAAGTTGTTGGTATATTAAACGGTGATCATGGTATTTTGTATATCTATATGTTTTCATAAATTATTTATACAACGACGATGGCATGACTGCTGACTTTGATAGTATACCTGATATGATACTTGTGCAGATTAATTATATTACATCACTCCCATGCTCTGCTCTTTGCATATATAGGATAAATACCCTCTGTTTGGCAAAAAAAAGTGGTTTAACGAGCTATTCTACTATTCTACGTATAATTGTGGTTTTTGATACTAGAGTATATATTATTTTCTGCTTTGTAGTCTCTGGAAGTATTGCAAGGAAGAGGATTAAAATCACATGCATATACCCACAACCTTCAATCATTTCATTAACCTTCAAACTGAGAAATGGATATGAGATTAAACACATGTCATTACAAGACATACTAACATGTTACTAAATTGGAGATAATTTTCTGTTGCTTGCTTCTAACACTAACAACTAGTATCATTTTTGTCGATTATGGTATTCGGTGCATTTTGTATGACGTGGTAGGTTTGCGACAGAGCAGGTTCTAAATCCTGAAAAGTCAAGTACAAGGTTGGTATGAGATCTGTATGGATTCAATCATCTACATCGAATGGTATGTGGAAGTGGAAGTGGAACTTACTAAAGGTTTGTTTTCTTATATTGTGTCGTGGCAAAATGACAATGGCATGGAGCTGTAGGGTGGGTGTATGACTTAACAACGACAATGTTGCCCATAAATGGTAATAACTCACTACCTCACCATGATCGTTTTGAGTGTTAGTTGATTTTACATTGCATTATCCTCTTTCCCTCCTACATGCACATTATGTGTTTGCCTCCTACAAGCACATTCGTGTCTGACCTCTTCTAATTCATGTTTTATGCAACATTTTATATCTTTGTGCATTACTAAATATGACCTGTGCACCATCATTTAAGTTTGTAATAAATCAAACCTTAGTGTTTAATTACCTTGCTATAGGGTTAACAGCTGATTCTTGCCTGCTTATACTATGTGTCGTCGAACACTTACATTCATTTCTTAAAGCCATTAATGATAATTCCCTGAAACTGAGGAGGATTCTCAGTGTCTTTCGTCATCTTGTTAAACCCAATCTTGACACCTTGACCATGTCTAAATCAACAGACTTGTGCAATTGTATCTACAGATGTTAGAAGCACATGAATGCAATTTGATCGTTTTCAAGCTGATGGGTGCCGCGAGAGATAGCAACAAGTTGTCTCCCAGTACTAGCGATATTCTATTTGTTGTGAGAAACTTCAGTTGGCAGGTTCCCCTGGCTGGGTTGGCCAAGGCTAATGTCAGTGCAGGGTGGGCGCACATAGCAGGAAGGCCGAGGTCGGAGTTGTCGTCACGAATCATCGAGGTGTGATCTTGCTAACTGAATGGAAGTTTTTGCCTGCTTGTGCTAGCGCTCAAGGAGCACTGGTCCTGGCCTCTGCCTAGAAGGCTTGAAGCAACTCATGAACTTGCCAAGCTGGCCAGTGATCCTGGAGTCTGAGGGTTGTTCAAGTTCTAACGGCTCTAGAACCTGATCACAATTGCTGTTGCGGGTCTCTGTTTGCTTTGGCGGGGTCTTTGTTTCCATTTTCTTCTTCTTTTATTTTTCGATGTGTGCATCCTTAATATTTAAACTTGCTCTATTCATTATGTTATTGCAGAGACCGGGTGTAATTGTTATCTTCTTGATGTTAATATATTCCTTTTGTCGAAAAAAAGTAAGCGTGAGTCAAGTGGTGTTTTACGTGAGTCAGCGTCGGCCTTTGCATTGGCCCTGATCACGATCTCGATTGTAAGAACGTTGTTACCTAGTGACACTATGATACTATGCACTATGGGACACTAGGATCATATTATATGCATGACACTAGTCTATGTTACTCTCAACTATGACCAGCCTTATATCACTTCAAATCAAGTAGAGTGCTCCCCTCATAATACTTTTTTTTGGCTCATTGACTCATAAGACACAGAAAAATGCATGCACATGTTATATGCCATAGTGAGGTCACCCATTATATATGAAGACCTTTCATTCAATCTGGGAAATCTTTCGTAACAAATGTAGCCAACAACCATTCGTGTGATTTTTACACCTCGCACGTGTAAGAATCTATATAGAGAGCATTGGCACAGTGAGTTCACTTTGTGCTTTAGTGTTTCATCGCCTCCCCTTTTCTACACTAACTGCTAGCAGATACAGTGCAATAGAAGAGAAGGAAAATGGGGAAGCTACCTTGAAAATAGGAGGCATCGAGAAAGGAAAGCTTGTTACGAAGTTAAAAAGGAGACCAACGTCCTATGTCGTCCTAGCTCGATATATTTACCTATTGTCTAATAATGTACTTCTTGCTTGCCCGTCCAAAGATTTATGTACTACCTTGGTTAGGCTTACTACGGATCTTAACGATGAAGCGGTGGTAGCTAGAGGTTCGATGTCCCCCCACTTGGCAAGCCACGGCTAAAACGACAATCAGAGCATTATTGACGGTGGTTTTAGCAATCTACTTTATCGAGGGTTTAAGTGACAATATTTTGTTTTAAGCATATCTTACTTGATTTGAATTTTGAAGTAAAATTATCTTCTTACCCATAAAAATTAAAATATCGTTGCAACATCCAAAATCGATATGCACACAAACTAACTCTCACCACATAACAACATCGGGGGCCAAGGTAGCCGAAGCAGTAATTAAGTCACGGTCTCCATAGTGATCTTTTGGTCTCGTCCCTCAATCCTCTCATTTCCCTTGAGTCCACGGTCTCTAGAATGATTTTGGTTTCGCCCATCAATCTCTGATGGCTCCCAAGTGCAGGAGATCAATTGTAGTACCTTTCAATTAGAAAAGGTTGTCGAACCCACGAGGAGCTGAAGGTATTGGTTAGTAAGATTGATAAATAAAACAATAAAAGATGCAAATGTTTTTGCTATTTTTAGTTGTATAGTTTGCAAAGCAAATAACAGATAGTAGCAAGTGAAAGCTCTCAAAGAGAGAAAGCCCAATCCTCTTATGTGGCAAGAGGACAAGCTCAAGTGATGTGTAACTTATATGTGGCAAACGTTCCCGAGGGCGGCATGGATGATGCTAGGCATAGAGATTTATTAAACAACACGTTGAATATCTTGTCAAGTTTTAATCCTCTTTGGACGGAGCCATAATTAGGTATAGCTAAATAAATAAACTACACCCCTTATGATGGATCATGTGGCCAAGCAAATGACTGCACAAGAATTATTAAGACCTAAAGTCCCACCATAGCATTACACTCTAAGGTCCCCGATACTAATACCGTCATAATATAACTTCATGACTCGGTCTCAGGTTTACGTGTCCTCCCAAGTCTCCATCAATTCATTACACTACGGTGTTCTCCTATGAGCCCATAAAGGTGAAGTGTTGTGCAGTTGGTGGCTCTAGGTTAATAGTGCCAGAAACAATGCTTGTACGTCACACGTCAGTTGGGAACCCCAAGAGGAAGGTATGATGAGTGCAGCAGTAAGTTTTCCCTCAGTATGAAACCAAGGTTTAATCGACCAGTAGGAAAACGAGGTTTGCTTCGAAGGTGTTGGTGAAGGAGTGTAGTGCGGCGCAACACCAGGGATTCCGGTGCCAACGTGGAACCTGCACAACACAATCAAATTACTTTGCCCCAACTTAACAGTGAGGTTGTCAATCTCACCGGCTTGCTGAAAACAAAGGGTTAAACGTATCGAATGGAAATGATGTTTGTTTGCATAAAACAGTAGAGAACAATGATTGCAGTAGATTGTATTTCAGATGTAAAAGAATGGACCGGGGTCCACAGTTCACTAGTGGTGTCTCTCCAATAAGATAACTAACATGCTGGGTAAACAAATTACAGCTGGGCAATTGACAATTGATAAGTGCATATAACATGCATGTGTGAGCTGTGGTGTCTACTATGAGATTCATTTGGGCATTACGACAAAGTACATAGACCGCTATCCAGCATGCATCTATGCCTAAATAGTCCACTTTCCGGTTAACATCCGTACCCCTTCCAGTATTAAGTTGCAAGCAACAGACAATTGCATTAAGTAATGTGCGTAATGTAAACAATACATTCATCCTTGAATAAAGCATTGCTGTTTTACCCCTAGTGGCAACAACACATCTACAACCTTAGAACTTGCTGTCACTATCCCAGGTTAAATAGAGGTTGAACCCAACTATCATGCATAAATACCCCCTCTTGGAGTTACAAGTATTCACGTGGCCAAGGCTTCAACAAGTAACGGAGAGCATGCAAGATCACAAATGACATAGACATGATAATATAATATTCAGCTCCACATAGGTATCAATATAAGTCAGATCCCAGCAAACACAACATGTAGCATTACAATAAGATGATCTTGATCATGATAGGCAGCTCACAAGATCTAAACATGATGGCACAAGTGGAGAAGACAACCATCTAGCTACTGCTATGGACCCATAGTCCAAGGATGAACTACTCACGCATCACTCCGGAGGCGGGCATGGCGATGTAGAGCCCTCCGGTGATGATTCCCCTCTCCGGCAGGGTGCCGGGAAGAGCTTCAGAACCCCCCGAGTTAGGGTTGACGACGGCGGCGGCAGCGAATATGTTCTGGATGAAAGGCTCGGTGTTTTAGGGTTTTCGCGTCTCGGGGAATAAATAGGCGAAGGGGCGATGTCGGCGGACCCCCGAGGGGCCCAAACCACCAGGCGCGGCTGTGGGCCCAGCCCGCCGCCTGTGGTTTGGCCACCTCGTGGCTCTCTTCGTCTCTCCTTCGGACTCCGTGTACGTGCTGGAAAAATAGGGACTGGCCTTTTGTTTCGTGCAATTCCGAGAATATTTCCAGAAGTAACTTTCTGAAACCAAAAACAGCAGAAAACAGGGAACTGGCACTGTGGCATCTTGTTAATAGGTTAGTCCCAGAAAATGCATAAAAGTGATACGAAGTGTATATAAAACATGTAGCAAATGGTATAATATAAGCATGGAACAGCAGAAATTATGGATACGTTGGAGACGTATCAAGCATCCCCAAGCTTAGTTCTACTCGTCCTCGAGTAGGTAAAACGATAACAACAAATAATTTCTGAGGAGACATGCTTTCACACAATCTTGATCAATATATTGCAAGGCTCATGTCATGAATGAAGTGACTCAAAGCAATGATCTATAGTTTGCTAACAAATAGATAAAGAGTAAACAATGAATCATATAAGCAAAAACTTTTCATGAATAGTACTTTCAAGACAAGCATCAAAAAGTTTTGCATAAGAGGTAACTCATAAAGCAATAGATTCAAAGTAAAAGGCATTGAAGCAACACAAAGGATGATTAAGTTTCAGCATTTGCTTTCAACTTGTAACATGTATATCTCATGGATAGTTGTCAACATAAAGCAATATAACAAGTGCAATAAGTAAATATGTAAGAATCAATGCACACAAAGTTGACACAAGTGTTTGCTTCTAAGATAGAAAGGAGTAGGTAAACTGACTCAACATAAAGTAAAAGATAGGCCCTTCGCAGAGGGAAGCAGGGATTAAATCATGTGCTAGAGCTTTTTAAGTTTTCGAAAGCATATAGAGAGCACAAAATAAGTATTTGAGAGGTGTTTGTTGTTGTCAACGAATGGTAGTGGGCACTCTAACCCCCTTGTCAACCAGACTTTCAAAGAGCGGCTCCCATGAAGGACGTTATTCTACCAGCAAGGTAGATCATCCCTCTTCTCTTTTGTTTACACATGTATTTTAGTTTCTTTATAGATGACACTCCTCCCAACCTTTTGCTTACACAAGCCATGGCTAACCGAATCCTCGGGTGCCTTCCAACATTCACATACCATGGAGGAGTGTCTATTGCAAAATTAAGTTGCTTACTGATAAATCAGGGCAAAACATGTGAAGAGAATTATTAATGAAAGTTGTAATTAATTGGGGCTGGGCACCCCGTTGCCAGCTCTTTTTGCAAATTATTGGATAAGCGGATGTATATGCCACTAGTCCAGGTGAAAGTCTGTCAGAAGTAAATGACAAGATTGAAAGATAAAACACCACATACTTCCTCATGAGCTATAAAACATTGACACAAATAAGGAGTAATAAAGTTTTGAATAGTTTAAAGGTAGCACATGAAATATTTACTTGGAATGGCAGGAAATACCACATAGTAGGTAGGTATGGTGGACACAAATGGCATGGGTTTTGGCTCAAGTTTTGGATGCACGAGAAGCATTCCCTCTCAGTACAGAGTTTAGGCTAGCAAGGTTGTTTGAAGCAAACACAAGTATAAACCGGTACAGCAAGAATCACATAAAAACATATTGCAAGTATTATAAGACTCTACACTGTCTTCCTTGTTGCTCAAACATTTTACCAGAAAATATCTAGACCTTAGAGAGAACAAATATGCATCCCAAGTCTCAACAAGCTCTACGGTAGTTCTCCACTACTAGGCTTTAACTACATGATGCAAGAGCTTAAACATGATCTACTTGAGAGCTCAAAACAATTGCAAAGCATCAAATCAAAACAAGACAATGATCTACAAGAATGCATATGTCTTTTCCAATACCAACTACTACATGTAGCATTTTCTTTCTTCCAAACAAACACCAATAATTTATTTAAACATAAACTCTCCAAATGATAATATAATGCAGCAAGAGAGTATTTATAAACAAGTGCTAACAGCTCGAAGAGATGCATGAAAAACAGGAGCTAAAAGCACTGCAGTAGCTAGTTAAGAATACTCAACAAATATAAGTGAAGAACATGAGTATTCACATGAAAAAGCGGAGCGTGTCTCTCTCCCACACAAGGATTGCTAGGATCCGAATTTATTCAAACAAAAACAAAAATAAAAACACACAGACGCTCCAAGTAAAGCGCATAAGATGTGAAAGAATTAAAATATAGTTTCACTAGAGATGACCTGATAAGTTTGTTGATGAAGAAGGGGATGCCTTGGGCATCCCCAAGCTTAGACGCTTGAGTCTCTCTGAATATGGTTGGGATGAACCACGGGGGCATCCCCAAGCTTAGGCTTTTCACTCTTCTTGATCACATAATATCACCCTTCTCGCTTGATCCTTGAAAACTTCCTTCACACCAAACTCAAGACAGTTCTCATTAGAGGGTTAGTGCATAATCAAAAATTCTCATATTCTGTAATGATACAATCAATCCCAAAGCTTCTGGACATTAGCTACAGCCACCAATGCTTTGTGGAGCAAAGAAATCCACACAAACACAGTAAAAGAGCGAATGCAAAACAAAAGGCAGAATCTGTCAAAAACAGAACAGTCTGGAATGACGAATTTTTTCGAGGCACTTAAGTTGCTCAGATGGATCTGGCCTAAAATAATGAAAGTTGCGTACATATCTCAGGAATATGCGTGATTTTTCTCAGAATTTTTTGAATTTTCTACAGGGAGATAAGCTCAAATCCGTGACAGCTAAAAATCTGTCACTGCGCAGAAATCCAAATCTTGCATCAACTTTCAATATAGAACTTTACTTGGCACAACATTGCGATAAAATAAAGATACAAAGGAGTTGCTACAGAAGTAACAAAACTCCTTGACTCAAAGAAAACAAAAATAACAGCAAATAAAAACGATGGGTTGTCTCCCATAAGCGCTTTTCTTTAACGCCTTTCAGCTAGGCGCAGAAAGTGAAAATCAAGTGTTGTCAAGAGAAGAAGCATCAACATCATAACTTGCTCTAACAATAGAGTCAAAAGGTAACTTCATTCTCTTCCTAGGGAAGTGTTCCATACCTTTCTTGAGAGGAAATTGGTACCTTATATTACCTTCTTTCATATCAATGATGGCACCAACAGTTCGAAGAAAAGGTCTTCCCAAAACAATAGGACAAGATGCATTGCATTCAATATCCATAACAATAAAATCAACGGGGACAAGGTTATTTTTACCGTAATAAAAACATCATTAACTCGCCCCAAAGGTTTCTTCATAGCATTATCAGCGAGAAAAACATCCAAATAACAATGTTCCAAAGGTGGCAAATCAAGAATATCATAAAGCTTCTTGGGCAAAACTGAAACACTTGCACCAAGATCACACAAGGCATTGCAATAAAAATCATTCACCTTTACCTTAATGATGGGTTCCCAACCATCTTCTAATTTCCTAGGAATAGAAGCTTTAAGTTTCAACTTCTCCTCCCTAGCTTGCAAAAGAGCATTTGTAATATGCTTTGTAAAAGCCAAATTAATAGTGCTAGCATTGGGACTTCTAGCTAATTTTTGCAAGAACATAATAACTTCAGAGATGTTACAATCATCAAAATCAAAATCATTATTGTCAATGGTGGTGGAACCATTGTCTCCAATAGTTTGAAAAATTTCAGCACTTTTATCAGAAAAAGTTTCAGCAGTTTTAGGCAATTTCAAACGCTTAGCAGAAGTAGTAGAGACATTATCAACACCAATAACATTACCATCAATAGTAGGAGGTTTACTAGCATGTGAAACATTAGCATTACTAGTGGTGGTGATAGTACAAACTCTAACTATACTATTCTCTTTTTCAAGTTCTTCCTCTTTTTCCCACCTAGCATGCAATTCAGCCAACATCCTAATATTATTATCAATTCGAACTTGGATGGCATTTGCTGTAGCAAATGACTTATATCTTTAACTTCATTAGGCATAACTTTCAGTTTTAGAATTTCAACATCATGAGCAAGACTATCAACTTTAGAGACAAGATCATCAATTTTTTCAAACTTTTCCTCAACAGTTTTATTGAAAGCTTTTTGTGTGCTAATAAATTCTTTAAGCATAGCTTCAAGATCAGAGGACACACTTCTATTGTTGCTGTAGGAATTACCATAAGAATTGCCATAACCATTTGAAGGATAAGGCTTATAATTGTTGCTACCAAAATTATTCCTATAAGCATTGTTGTTGAAGTTGTTGTTTTTAATGAAGTTTACATCAACATGCTCTTCTTGAGCAACCAATGAAGCTAAAGGAATATTATTAGGATCAACATGAGATCTACCATTCACAAGCATAGACATAATAGCATCAATCTTATCACTCAAAGAGGAGGTTTCTTCAACAGAATTTACCTTCTTACCTTGAGGAGCTCTTTCGGTGTGCCATTCGGAATAGTTGATCATCATATCATCAAGTAGCTTTGTTGCTGCACCTAAAGTGATGGACATAAAGGTTCCTCCAGAGGCTGAATCCAATAAGTTCCTTGAGGAAAAATTTAATCCTGCATAAAAGGTTTGGATGATCATCCAAGTAGTCAGTCCATGAGTGGGACAATTCTTCACCAAAGATTTCATTCTTTCCCAAGCTTGAGCAACATGTTCATTATCAAGTTGTTTAAAATTCATAATGCTACTTCTCAAGGATATAATCTTAGCAGGAGGATAATATTTCCCTATGAAAGCATCTTTGCATTTTGTCCAAGAATTAATACTATTTCTAGGCAAAGAAAGCAACCATTCTTTAGCTCTTCCTCTCAAGGAGAAAGGAAAAAGTTTCAGTTTTATAATATCCCCATCCATATCCTTATACTTTTGCATTTCACAAAGTTCAACAAAGTTATTAAGATGGGCAGCAGCATCATCAGTACTAACACCAGAAAATTGCTCTTTCATAACAAGATTTAATAGAGCAGGTTTAATTTCATAAAATTCTGCTGTAGAAGCAGGTGGAGCAATAGGAGTGCATATGAAATCATTGTTGTTTGTGCTAGTGAAGTCACACAACTTAGTGTTCTCAGGAGTACTCATTTTGAAAAACAAAATAAACTGAATTAAACAAGTAACTAATTTTTTTGTGTTTTTGATAAAGAAAGCAAACAAACTAAAAAAAAATAAACTAAGCAAGACAAATAACAAAGTAAAGAGATTGGGTGTGAGAGACTCCCCTTGCAGAAGCAATTCTGTTTTCCCCGGCAACGGCGCCAGAAAACGTGTTGGTGGCTCTAGGTTAATAGTGCCAGAAACAATGCTTGTACGTCACACGTCAGTTGGGAACCCCAAGAGGAAGGTATGATGAGTGCAGCAGTAAGTTTTCCCTCAGTATGAAACCAAGGTTTAATCGACCAGTAGGAAAACGAGGTTTGCTTCGAAGGTGTTGGTGAAGGAGTGTAGTGCGGCGCAACACCAGGGATTCCGGTGCCAACGTGGAACCTGCACAACACAATCAAATTACTTTGCCCCAACTTAACAGTGAGGTTGTCAATCTCACCGGCTTGCTGAAAACAAAGGGTTAAACGTATCGAATGGAAATGATGTTTGTTTGCATAAAACAGTAGAGAACAATGATTGCAGTAGATTGTATTTCAGATGTAAAAGAATGGACCGGGGTCCACAGTTCACTAGTGGTGTCTCTCCAATAAGATAACTAACATGCTGGGTAAACAAATTACAGCTGGGCAATTGACAATTGATAAGTGCATATAACATGCATGTGTGAGCTGTGGTGTCTACTATGAGATTCATTTGGGCATTACGACAAAGTACATAGACCGCTATCCAGCATGCATCTATGCCTAAATAGTCCACTTTCCGGTTAACATCCGTACCCCTTCCAGTATTAAGTTGCAAGCAACAGACAATTGCATTAAGTAATGTGCGTAATGTAAACAATACATTCATCCTTGAATAAAGCATTGCTGTTTTACCCCTAGTGGCAACAACACATCTACAACCTTAGAACTTGCTGTCACTATCCCAGGTTAAATAGAGGTTGAACCCAACTATCATGCATAAATACCCCCTCTTGGAGTTACAAGTATTCACTTGGCCAAGGCTTCAACAAGTAACGGAGAGCATGCAAGATCACAAATGACATAGACATGATAATATAATATTCAGCTCCACATAGGTATCAATATAAGTCAGATCCCAGCAAACACAACATGTAGCATTACAATAAGATGATCTTGATCATGATAGGCAGCTCACAAGATCTAAACATGATGGCACAAGTGGAGAAGACAACCATCTAGCTACTGCTATGGACCCATAGTCCAAGGATGAACTACTCACGCATCACTCCGGAGGCGGGCATGGCGATGTAGAGCCCTCCGGTGATGATTCCCCTCTCCGGCAGGGTGCCGGGAAGAGCTTCAGAACCCCCCGAGTTAGGGTTGACGACGGCGGCGGCAGCGAATATGTTCTGGATGAAAGGCTCGGTGTTTTAGGGTTTTCGCGTCTCGGGGAATAAATAGGCGAAGGGGCGATGTCGGCGGACCCCCGAGGGGCCCAAACCACACAGGCGCGGCTGGGGGCCAGCCGCGCCACCTGTGGTTTGGCCACCTCGTGGCTCTCTTCGTCTCTCCTTCGGACTCCGTGTACGTGCTGGAAAAATAGGGACCTGGCCTTTTGTTTCGTGCAATTCCGAGAATATTTCCAGAAGTAACTTTCTGAAACCAAAAACAGCAGAAAACAGGGAACTGGCACTGTGGCATCTTGTTAATAGGTTAGTCCCAGAAAATGCATAAAAGTGATACGAAGTGTATATAAAACATGTAGCAAATGGTATAATATAAGCATGGAACAGCAGAAATTATGGATACGTTGGAGACGTATCAGCAGTCGACGTTCGCACAACACTATCATAGAATCACATAAAAGATAAACTCTTGACAAAATACCAACACATGTCACATATAAATCATTGCCAATTCATCCTATGCCCTCAGGAACATACGGGAACTACTCACAACGTGCGAACATGATCATAATCAGTGGCATAAGTGGTACAACACAATCTGAAATTATAACTTCACCACCAAATAATGACAAGTACTCAATCACAAACATGAATAGTAGCACAAGACAAGTATCTAGGGTATAGCAACTCTCAAACTGCGAGGGGAACGAGTGGATCACGGTGATGATGATGGTGATGGTGCTGGTCTTGATGGGGGTGATGATGTAGAGGCCTCCTCCCACGCCAAGGAGGAGAGGTGATGACGATGACGATGATTTCCCCCTTCTCCGGAGTTCCGGAGCAGCAGGATCTGACCCCCCTCGGAAGGGATCAGGAGTTTCGCCGCCGCCGCGACCTCGGATGGACTTGGAAAAATTAGGGCGTTACTTTTCGGGCGAGACGAAGGCGTCGATAAAAAGCCCCAGGCGAGGAGGTGCCCGAGGCACCTTTGGGTGGGTCCCACGCGGCCAGGTACATGGGCCGCGTGGGCCACCCCCATTTGGCCCTCGTGGCTCTCCTCTCTTCGGTCTTCTTCCCTCTGCCTTTCTCCCGATGAAAAACTGACGCAGTATTTTTCCTTTTATTATTTGAGTCCTGTAGCTCCTGAAACATTAAAGACAAGAAAAGGGGTTTTCTGCCTCCCAGAAATTAAATACCAAAAATAGGGACTTTGTATGAAAGTCCCCAAAATCATCTAAAACATGTAGAAACAATCATATAATCATGCAAATAACATTCTAGTATGATACTAAAAGTTATATAAATGATGATATAAAATGCACGTATCAACTCCCCCAAGCTTAAACCTTTACTCGTCCTCGAGTAAGTAAGGACATAGATCATTACATGCATCAATGGACTTATGGTTGATAAATAAATACGGGCATTGTATCATCATCATATTCAATTGCAAGATAAGATTAATGATCTAAAACTCATACATATGAGGGCAACATAAGTAGAACTCTAGCAATCACCCCTTACTTTTGAAAGCAAATAACCATTGTATGTTGGACAATCGAATCATATTGTTTTTCACATGCTTTTGCTCTTCATGGCAAGCATTATAATCTTTTATACTTTGCTGAAATTCAAAGACAAGATAAACTCTCATTGGATAACAAGTTCAAAAGAAGACAAATGAAAAGACAGATAGATATAAAAATTGTTATCACTCTTGCTTGACTAGTAACTAGTGCAAACTTTAGTCATGGATATCTCAATCAAGTTCCCATGCTCTACACAACCCTTTTCTTACACTTTCCATGGCTAGCTGAAATTTCAGGTGCCTTCCTTTCATTCACATTCAAGAGCATAAGTATTGAAATATCCATGATCATTAATTTGCTCAAAAGATACTAGGTTGTAACAAGAGTGTTTTATATCCTTTTCATTAAGTCTTCTCAACTTCTTATCCTACAAGACTATATCTTAACCTCAAACTATTTTCACAAGTCTTTTTACTTCTTCTATATTGAGATAATTCTATAATTGTCCAACATACTCAAGTTAATTAATTTCAAGGCAAGATGTGATTGAAATTCTAAATATGCCACGCTCATTTGCATGAGTGTTACCCATAAATCCCCAAACAAGAGAATCATGGATGACACCATACTTTAATATTCATTGATAAACCATAAGATAGGGATACATGATAATGCTCCATGAGCTCACACACGCCTAAGAGATATTGATAACTAATCGATAAAAGCAAAGCACACCATGACTAGATAGATATGATAGATTGATAAAGAGAAAGACTAGATGGAACTCCCCCAAGCTTGGTGTCTTGCTAGAACTCCCTCTCTTCTTTCACATTGCCTTCATAATAATTATCTTCAAGATCCCCAATGATCTTCATCATGAGGTTGTAAGCTTTTCGAACTCTTTTGCGGCTTCTCCCAGTTTTTGCATGAGATTCTTCTCCACCGACTCTTTGCAAGGCTTCCACTCGGGCTTGGCACCTTCTTGTTGGGATCTTGCGATCCCATTCACCAGGATAGTTCTCTTGAGTGGTGCGCTGAAATTCCCTGTCAATAAGAGTAGAAGCTACGTTTTTGCTCGCAAGGAAGTGCCTGGGAACCTTCCCTCCGGTCTGCATGCGCGCGCCCCGCCTCTTGTTTCCAAGAGAGTGGTTCACCCTCACGCCGGCAACAGCAATGGGTGATGGAGGTGCTGTCGCCAAGGGCGCGATGTCGACGGAGGGCTTGTGCTCTTCTTCTTCAGCTTCTTGCTTGTCCATCTCCTCTTCATCAAGCTTGTAGTCTTCATCGTCGGAGTAGTCCTTCCTCTTCCTATTCCTCCTCCATATGGACGTGGGGCTGTACCCATCGAGTTCATCATCATCGTCGTCCATGGAGGAGCATTGGTAGGAGTCTCCCGAAGACATGGCTAAAAACCTGACAGGCAGAAACAGCAAAAGAAAGAATCGCTCGAGAACGCTCGGTGCGAGATTAGATCGACAGAGAGGGGTATATATTGAGAGTTTTTGGGTCAAGGCGAAGCGTCGGGATCGAAAACGAGACGAAAAAGGACTCCGAGGTGGAAAGGGATAGCCCCACGCGGCCAGGTACATGGGCCGCGTGGGCCCCTCTCTTTCTCCCTCGGGTCTCCGTTTCGTCCAGTTTTCTTGTCCCATACGATGATTTCCATAAAAATTGACCTCCGTAAAATTTTATGCAATTCCGAGAAACTTTCCAACAGTAAGTTACCTTCTATTGATTTGGGTTTCTGAAACTGCACGGTTTCTCTCAATTACCTCTCCGGTGTTTGTAAATTCAACTCCTCCACCCTTCCGATGAAGCTCTTTCCTGCAATATAAGGTTTAAGGCGTTGTCCATTGACTACATGAGGTTTACCTTTCATGTCACCGTGAAGACGGATAGCTCCTGAACGGTACACCTCCTGTATCACTAATGGTCCCTGCCACTTTGAAGCTAGCTTCCCTGCAGAAAACTTGAAACGAGAGTTGTATAATAAAACTTGATCACCTACTTTGAATTCCTTTTTCTTAATTTTCTTGTCATGCCAAATCTTAACTTTTTCTTTAAACATCCTGGCACTTTCATAAGCTTCATTTCTCCATTCGTCAAGTAGGTTTAGGTCAAGAATTCTCTTTTCTCCCGCAGTTTTAAAATCAAAGTTCAGTTGTTTAATAGCCCATCTAGCTTTATGTTCTAGTTCAACAGGTAAGTGACAAGCTTTTCCATAAACCATTTTATAAGGAGACATTCCCATAGGATTTTTAAAAGCAGTTCTATAAGCCCACAAAGCATCATTAATCTTAATTGGCCAATCAGATCTAGACTTATTCACTGTCTTTTCCAAAATGAGTTTAATTTCCCTATTGCTTAATTCAACTTGCCCACTTGTTTGAGGATGATAAGGAGATGCAATTCTATGGTTAACATCATATTTTGCCAAAGTTTTTCTAAGAACACCATGCAAGAAATGAGAACCACCATCAGTAATTAAGAACCTAGGAACACCAAACCTGGGGAAAATGATGTCCTTGAGCATCTTCATTGCTGTGGCATGATCTGCACTTTTGGTTGGAATTGCTTCCACCCACTTTGTAACATAGTCAACTGCAACCAAAATGTGAGTATGCTTTGTCTTTGATTCTGGGAAAGGACCCATAAAGTCAAAACCCCACACATCAAATGGTTCAAGTGGCAATGAATAATTCATAGGCATTTCATTCCTCCTACCAATGTTTCCTACTCTTTGACATTTATCACAAGATTTAACATATTCAGCACAGTCCTTAAATAAAGTAGGCCAATAGAAACCAGATTGTAATACCTTTGCTCCTGTGCGATCTCCTGCATGATGCCCTCCATAGGGACTGTCATGACAATCTCTTATAATAGCCTGTTGTTCATGCTCAGGTACACAACGTCTAATAATACCATCCACACTTTTCTTATAGAGGAAAGGATCATCCCAAAAATAATGTCTAAGATCATAAAAGAATTTCTTTCTTTGTTGAGAAGTGAAGTGTGGAGGCAAAACTTTACCAACAATAAAATTTGCATAGTTGGCAAACCAAGGAGATGCAACTTTAGCACTAGAAACATTAACAATTGCAAGTTGTTCATTAACAAAGCTATCATTAATAGGAATAGGATCATCAGGTATGCTTTCCATCCTAGAGAGATGATCAGCAACTTGATTATCCTCCCCTTTCCTATCAACAATGTGTAAATCAAATTCTTGCAATAGAAGTACCCATCTTATTAGTCTAGGCTTAGCATCTTTCTTATTCATCAAGTATTTAATAGCAGAATGATCAGTATGTATTGTGACTTTTGAATCAGTAATATAAGGTCTAAACTTGTCACAAGCAAACAGTACTGCTAAAAATTCTTTCTCAGTTGTAGCATAATTCTTTGAGCAGCATCAAGTGTTCTACTAGCATAATAAATAACATTCAGTTTCTTATCAACACGTTGGCCCAAAACAGCCCCAACTGCATAATCACTAGCATCACACATAATTTCAAAAGGCAAGTTCCAATCAGGAGGTTGAATAATGGGAGCAGTGATTAAAGCATTCTTCAAAATATTAAAGGACTCAATGCAATCATCATTAAAAGAGAAAGGAACATCCTTTTGCAGAAGATTGGTTAGAGGTTTTGATATTTTGGAGAAATCCTTAATGAACCTACGGTAAAAACCTGCATGCCCAAGAAAACTTCTTATACCTTTGAGGTCCCTTGGATATGGTAGTTTTTCAATAGCTTCAATCTTTGCTGGATCAACTTCTATTCCTTCTCCAGAAATCTTATGCCCAAGAACTATACCCTCAGTAACCATGAAGTGACACTTCTCCCAATTAAGAACCAAGTGTTGGTCTTCACAACGCTGTAAAACTTTGTTAAGGTTGAACAAGCAATTATCGAAGGAAGTACCATACACAGAAAAATCATCCATAAAAACCTCCATTATCTTTTCAATATAATCAGCAAATATAGCATTCATGCATCTTTGAAAAGTAGCAGGAGCATTACATAAACCGAATGGCATTCTCCTGTAAGCAAAAGTACCATATGGGCAAGTAAAAGTGGTCTTTTCTTGATCATCCTTATGGACAGGAATTTGCGAGAAACCTGAATAACCATCTAGATAGCAAAAGTGAGAGTGTTTAGACAACCTTTCTAGCATTTGATCAATAAATGGCAATGGATAATGATCTTTTCGAGTTGCTTTATTCAATTTTCTGAAATCAATAACCATCCTATAACCAACTACAGTACGTTGAGCCACAAGTTCATCCTTTTCATTTGGAACAACAGTCATTCCACCCTTTTTAGGAACACAATGAACAGGACTAACCCACTTACTGTCAGCTATAGGATAAATGATACCAGCTTCAATAAGTCTTATTACCTCTTTCCTTACCACTTCTTTCATTTTTGGATGGAGGCGGCGTTGAAAATCAACAACAGGTTTTGCATCTTCCTCCAGATTAATTTTATGCATACATAGAGCGGGGCTTATACCTTTAAGATCATCAAGAGAGTATCCAATGGCTGGTCGGTGAGCTTTTAGCACATCAAGTAATTTCTCTTCCTCTTCAGCTGAAAGGTTAGCACTAATAATGACAGGATATATGCTCTTCTCATCCAAATATGCATATTTCAGATTTGCAGGCAAAGGTTTCAATTCAAAACTAGGATCCCCTTTAGGTGGTGGTAGCACTCCTAAATTATCAGGTGGGATATGCAATTGTAATTGTGGTGGTTGTTGCCATAATATTTGTTCCAAAGCCTCTTTTTCCTCATCATTAAATGGTTCATCTTGATTAAGCATATAACGTTCTACAACATCAGTTGAAGCTACAGCTATATGAGCAAGAGTTTCAATTAAATTATTAGGAATTGGCTCTTTCTCAACATGTTTATCAGCAAATTTGGAAAAGTTAAATTCAAGTTTCTCACCAGCACATTTAATAAACACTTTCTCTTTAGGCAAATTAATTTCAGCACCAACAGTATGTAAGAAAGGTCTACCAAAAATGATAGGACAAAATGAATCTTGAGGACAACCAAGCACAATAAAATCAGCAGGGTATTTTATTTTGCCAATCAATACTTCAACATCTCTAACAATTCCAAATGGACTAATATAATCTTTATTAGCAAGTTGAATTGTCATACCTGTCTCTTCCATAACAATGGGATCAATATCAGGCTTGATCTCAAGATAAAGAGAATATGGAATGACACTAATACTTGCTCCAATATCACATAGACCATGATAACTTGAAGTCCCAATAGAGCATGATATAACAGGTTTCCCAACTTTGGCCGAATTACCTTTGATGACTTTGGTAGCATCTTCACATAGATAAACATCCACTGGGTCTTCTTCATTTAGTTGCTTGATAACAGAAATTTGAGTGTTGACTTCCACCTGTTCATAAGGCTGAGAACATCTTTTGTTACTCTTGTTAGTAACAGCTTTAAGTAAATTCTCCTTAACTTGGTTTGGAAATGGAGGTGGTTCAACATACTCCTCAATTGTCACAGATGACATTGGTTCAACCTGTTTAATAACTTTAGGAACAACAATAGATTGTTTAACAGGTTCAACATAAACTTCAAATCCACTTTTTGGAACACAGATATGATCAGCAAAACCTTTAGCTATTTCAATTATAACATAAGGATCAAGACCAAAAGTATCACTCAGATTTTTAAACATAGAAGTAGAGAAATTCTCTACACATGAATATTATAATCAAAATATGGCTCATTACCTTTATCAAGATCCCAGTGGCTAGTATTTTCAGAAATAGTCTCCAATAAATTCCATGCTTCTTCTTCAGTGTTATTAGTAAAACTTCCACCAGATGAATTATCCAGAATCTCCTTGTGCTTCATAGGTAGTCTCACATAAAAGTTTATCAATATAAGTTTCCTTGTAAGATCATGACATGGATTCTTGCGAAGGAGTTCCTTTAACCTCCCCCAAGCTTGAGTAATACTCTCTCCCAGATGTGGCCAGAAATTGAATATATAGCAGCGGTTATCATAAGCTTCTTTAGGAGTAAAATATTTAAGAAAGAAAACCTTCCTCAAGATACTCCATTCATTCTGGACCTCTTCATCCAAAGACCTGTACCAATCACGAGCATTACCAGATAAAGACAAATACAATAGCTTCCTTTTTACCTGATCCTCTGAAATACCAGGTAGTCTGAATAAGCCACATATGTCCTCAATTATTTCCATGTGCTCGCGTGCCGACTTAGTTCCATCTCCTGTAAATGGATTTTTCATAACTCTTTTAACATGACCCATGGGAATTTTATATCCCACTTTAGGTATCTCAGCACAGCAGTTTCAACCACCTTTGCAGTAGTGGCATAAGCACTTTCATATAGAGCAAGATGCAGCGAGGCACGATTCATAAATGCCATAGTAACAATGAGATAAACAGCTTTCAAGTTTCCTTACCAATAGCGCTACGCTCCCCGGCAACGGCGCCAGAAAAGTATCTTGATGGCTCCCAAGTGCAGGAGATCAATTGTAGTACCTTTCAATTAGAAAAGGTTGTCGAACCCACGAGGAGCTGAAGGTATTGGTTAGTAAGATTGATAAATAAAACAATAAAAGATGCAATGTTTTTGGTATTTTCAGTTGTATATTGCAAGCAGATAACAGATAGTAGCAAGTGAAAGCTCTCAAAGAGAGAAAGCCCAATCCTCTTATGTGGCAAGAGGACAAGCTCAAGTGATGTGTAACTTATATGTGGCAAACGTTCCCGAGGGCGGCATGGATGATGCTAGGCATAGAGATTTATTAAACAACACGTTGAATATCTTGTCAAGTTTTAATCCTCTTTGGACGGAGCCATAATTAGGTATAGCTAAATAAATAAACTACAACCCCTTATGATGGATCATGTGGCCAAGCAAATGACTGCACAAGAATTATTAAGACTAAAGTCCCACCATAGCATTACACTCTAAGGTCCCCGATACTAATACCCTCATAATATAACTTCATGACTCGGTCTCAGGTTTACGTGTCCTCCCAAGTCTCCATCAATTCATTACACTACGGTGTTCTCCTATGAGCCCATAAAGGTGAAGTGTTGTGCAGTCGACGTTCGCACAACACCATCATAGAATCACATAAAAGATAAACTCTTGACAAAATACCAACACATGTCATATATAAATCATTGCCAATTCATCCTATGCCCTCAGGAACATACGGGAACTACTCACAACGTGCGAACATGATCATAATCAGTGGCATAAGTGGTACAACACAATCTGAAATTATAACTTCACCACCAAATAATGACAAGTACTCAATCACAAACATGAATAGTAGCACAAGACAAGTATCTAGGGTATAGCAACTCTCAAACTGCGAGGGGAACGGAGTGGATCACGGTGATGATGATGGTGATGGTGCTGGTCTTGATGGGGGTGATGATGTAGAGGCCTCCTCCCACGCCAAGGAGGAGAGGTGATGACGATGACGATGATTTCCCCCTTCTCCGGAGTTCCGGAGCAGCAGGATCTGACCCCCCTCGGAAGGGATCAGGAGTTTCGCCGCCGCCGCGACCTCGGATGGACTTGGAAAAATTAGGGCGTTACTTTTCGGGCGAGACGAAGGCGTCGATAAAAAGCCCCAGGCGAGGAGGTGCCCGAGGCACCTTTGGGTGGGTCCCACGCGGCCAGGTACATGGGCCGCGTGGGCCACCCCCATTTGGCCCTCGTGGCTCTCCTCTCTTCGGTCTTCTTCCCTCTGCCTTTCTCCCGATGAAAAACTGACGCAGTATTTTTCCTTTTATTATTTGAGTTCCTGTAGCTCCTGAAACATTAAAGACAAGAAAAGGGGTTTTCTGCCTCCCAGAAATTAAATACCAAAAATAGGGACTTTGTATGAAAGTCCCCAAAATCATCTAAAACATGTAGAAACAATCATATAATCATGCAAATAACATTCTAGTATGATACTAAAAGTTATATAAATGATGATATAAAATGCACGTATCAATCTCTCATTTCCCTTAGCCCCCTTCCTGGCTCCATGCTCCCTCACCCCTTCTCATCCACCAGTTTTATTGGTTAGAGACGAGGGGAAGAGGGGCTCCGCGACGCCGCCTCCCACGGGTATACTCGTTAGGTGGTTTAATCGTGATTCTAACCTTAGAAGTTGGATATGGGATGATTCATATTTTATAGAAACAATATGCATGTGCTGACATAAAACTCATATTATTATTAGTCAAACTCTGCCTCGATATATTGAATGGCAGTTTACAAAGATTGAGTGAGTAACAACGTTGCTGGTGTATCCTTCTCCCCATAAGACGAACTAAGCTCCTAAATTGATTGAGACTATGTAAAGAAATTTTAGACATGATTTTGTTTTCTCAACACTTGATACACTTTTCCGCACGTGTGTCATTGGCGAAGCTAGCAATCTGGCGAACCGGGGCCCATTACAAGGTCAGTAGGTAATACTAGTAATGCTAAAACCTATGACGCATGACACTATCGCGTGGAAATGGATATATTTGGACGTTTACTATGCAAATTATGCACATCGATTTCACTTTGAAGGCTTAATCCCCATGATCAACCTATGGAGACACCAAATCACAACCAATTGGTAATTTTTTCCTGGCTCGTTGCCCAAGGCAAGTGTTTGGAGCTCAAAATCTTGCTAAGCGTGGGTGGCCACACAACCCCATACACCCTCTCTGCAAAATTCACTATGTGATTGGTTCTCATATGATGTTGCACTAGTCCTCCACCGTCGACTTTTGGAGGTATGCGAGAGCTCAATCCAGACTGCATGTTGCGCATGTGCTTATCGCTAATCAGTCTTAAGATGAGTGGTGGATTCTTATTCTCTCAGAAACCCCTCTCGAGCTGAAAGAACGGTGGTCGGTGCTGATAATTCTCACCTCCTAGGCCATATGGAAGGAATGCAAATACAAGATCTTCGCTAACTACTCCAGAGGCCACCTGGACTGCCTCGAGACATGTTGGTCTCAAGACAACGAATTTTTTGATCCCCATAAGCTTCGCAATTCCAGCGGTGACTAAGAATTAGCTACATACTATGTACGATTTCTTTCGTCTTTCATATATACATGTTTCACTCTGAGTAATTAATAGAAAAGCAGCTTCACGTACATCAGAAAAAAGAACCACAACTGAGGTACAAAAAGTAGACTTTTAAAGATTTAGGACATGTTTGGTTGCCCTTGTGTTTGCACACTTTCACTCTCTTCGTTCCTAATTATAAAAATATTTTGGATATGCTAATACTACACATGGACTAAAATGAATGGACAGACACACCGAAATGAGTATAGATACATGTGAATCAGAAAAAACCAGAACATCTTATAATTAAAAACAAATTAAAAACAGAGAGAGTATGTCACAAACTCAGCAGTGGCCAAATTGGTAGGGCAAGTGACTTCGAAAATATGGCCGTGTAACATTTGGTGAGGTGCGAGTGCAAAACAAACATGGCTTGAGACGAACGAAACTTGAACGAGGTGAGAATGTGATGAGCACTGGAGTTTTTGTCACAACGATTGATCATGTGCCGCTCTTGCCGTGTCGAGTGCCGGCTCACCGTCGTGGCAACTCCCTCGACCGGCCTCTCGCCGGCCGCCACGTACTTTACCATCGGATCCGATCCAGCTATATATCAAACTTGCTAAAACAAGCAAAAAAACTGCGCACTCTCTCGTCACCCGCGCCCGACTGGTGGACCCAGCCCCACATCCCCGGACCCCCGCCCCGCTGCCGCTGCCGGCGCCACCCGCGATGCTCCGCGCCGCCATGTCGCGCCTCGGCGCCCACCTGCGCCACCAGCCCTCCCCGGCCTCCCCTCCCCTCCGCGCCCTCTCGAGCGGCCGCGGCAAGCGCTCGTCCCCCACCGCGCCGCCCCCCGAACCCGAGGACGAGGGCCTCATGCGCGGCCTCTTCGTGCTCTCCCGCGACCCCTCGCACCCGCCGCGGCTGCTGGTGGTGCAGCCGCGCCTCCGCCCCGGCGCCCTCCTCGACTCCAAGCTGGCCGAGGCGCTCAACCTCGCCAGCTCCCTCGAGGAGGCCCGCGACGGCTTCGGCCAGTCCCAGTCCGCCGCCAAGTCCGGGCCGCCGCACCTCGTCGTCCAGAACCCCGCCTCCCGCGGTCGCAACCACGCCGGTATTCAACTCACCTCTCGGTGCTTACTTCTAAGCTGAAGTGGGTGTCCCTTTTACTTTTGGGTTGCATTGACAGACGCATTGATATTTCTAATAATCGCGTTCCATTCCATGTCTGTGTGGCTTATTGTGGCCATAATCTATGTATGATAAATTGCTCTGATAGGCTAGTAAAATTAATCTTATTGGATGACATGGGAATGTGTGTCGGATGAGGGGAAGGACCTTTTATTTTACTGACTAGGAGGAGGCACATTTTGCTTGCTCGTCCACCATTGTTTTAAGCTACACTCCGGCAATATGCACAGTCCGCTCTTCACGACTCATGCCTGCATTGCTTTCACTTAGTCATTCCAGTCTTGATCAAATAGGGATAATGCTGGTTTGAGTGACTCGTAGTTTACCCCTAATTGCTTGAAATTTGTGTATATGTAACACATTCAATGGAGCTGTTAGATATCTGTTTGATATGGTATGAGGTCAGTGGAACTCCAGTGGTAGAGCAAGAGCATAAAGATTGGATGATTGAGTTTGTGGCCTTGTGGGTTCAAAGTCTTCTCATTGTAAGAGCAAGGATACACGGCGCTTCTTGAGTATTGTCATTATTTACATTAGGTTGTTGACCTGAGATCTGCTTGTGCTAGCCCCTTGAAATGTGCAATTGTTACTACAAAAAATATGCCTTCTAGCTTAACATACACAGCCAAGAGTATGTGTATGCTGGAGTTGGATTGACAAGCAAGAGGTCATAGAATGGAGTTACAAAGATTCTGGTGTGCACTTAACTTTGTCCATTATTGGTTTATAGTTTCTTTTAGAACTCGTCCTGAACCATTTTTGCTACCATTTGATTGTTTTTTGCCCACTTAGGTATTTCTTATCCCGTGGGGCTTGTTTAGGACTAGTAGTGTTTATTTTATCTCACAGCTCATCATGCCAGATACATATTTTGGACCTGGAACTGTGGATAATATCAAGTGCTACCTGAGGGCATTGGACGAAAAGGTGCACGTTTCTTTTGCCTCTTATACATACGCAGTGTGCTATGTATTATTTTCCCTCTATATTTTTTATTTACTTGCTTATGGTTGTTTCTATACATGAAAAAATATCACTGTCATGGATATGTGTTAAAACATCATGTTCTATATCTTAAGAACCATTTATTTTTCTTCATTTCTCCCCTTCAAATCTTAAAAGAGATGACATATTTGTTCTTTCACTTACCTGGTATTTGCATTGACCCTATCAGGAAGAATTAGATGCAGTTTTTGTCAATACGCTCCTCTCTGGGGTCCAACAGAGGAACTTGGAGGTAAGTCTGCTTAGTTGAATCTTATTTGAAGTTACCAAGAAATGTGTGTTCTGACTTTATATTCTTTATCTATTCCTTTTTTATATTTTGGTTGGTAGGTTGCCTGGGCAAAGCCAGTTTTAGATCGTGTTGGGCTTATAATTGAGATATTCAATGCTCATGCTGAAACAAAGGAAGCAAAGCTACAGGTGCGTATTGGAATGCTGTTACTTCGGTCATATCATTTTAGTCAGTGTCTATACAGAGTATCTTTATTTGTATTGTATTAATGAGAAGAACTGAATGTTGATGTTTATGTAGTTATTTAACTTTGTCTTTCGCTTTGTACAGTCAGAGTTAGCAGCTCTCATGTACATGAAGACTAGGCTTGTTCGTGTCCGTGGCCCAGGTGGACGACTAGCTTTTGGTGCAAGTGGGGAAGCTGAAGTTGTCAGTGCTCGAGGGTATGCTTCCTTTTGATTACACCTTAGTGTGCAACTGTGGTTATTAATTATTTTGTAATCTAATCTTGTGAACGTTTTCTCCTGTGTGATGCTACTGTATCAAGTGGTATGCGCGTTCATCGGTTGATTTTGAGCACGTGACTTGTCAAATTTTGGTCGCTTATATTGCACTTAAGCACTTTATAGTGATCTGCATGTGAAAAGGGGCAAATTCTGAAATTCCTTCCAGGAGACTGGTCGTTTTATCACTTTGGAGATCAAATTTGCTTTCGAGTATTGAGGAGCCATTTTCCCGATAGAGACGAGAACGAAAAATTGCACACAATGATCCAAATTCACATTGGATTTCGACAGTCCTTTTGTGCCAATAATCTAGTTCCAGGAGACTGTTAGGCACTTTTTTTCGTTTTGTACGTGGCACTAGTAGAAAAGATGTTTTTGCCGTTAATGTGCTTGTCTGTATAGTGCCATGTGCCCTTCAGAGTGAAAAGATGGCTATGTGAGCTTATTTGCTAACATAAATAGGCCAAGCTCTAAATCTACATAACTAAAGTGTGTCAATTCTTCATGAATCATTACTCTTAAAGTATAGATAGTCTTGTATATTTTTGAAGGCATGTGGCAAAATATGAATATCATTGAATTAAATAAATGAGAGCAAATTCATTTTCCTTTCTGATTACCGTGGTGGTCCAGTTAGTGGTATGCTCTGGTTAGTGGTTCACATGGGGATATAAAGGCCATCCTTCATTTTGTAATTTTGTTTCTTGTGTGGTAATCTTAATGTATTATTAATTCTTAAACTCTGTTAATGGTGTGGCTTTTTTTCTGATAACGTTATTTTATCTCTCGTCATGTGTCGCTTGGCATGCAATGCTCATGTCACTGTTGTGTTCTTTAGGAGAGGAAGTGGCGGACGGGGCTTCATGAGTGGTGCTGGTGAAACAGAACTTCAACTACAACGCAGGAGGTGCCTAACAGTAGATAGACAATATCATATTTTCACTTACATTCTTGCAACAACTTCTCATTTATTTCGGCATCTCATCTAGAATCCAAGAACGCCGTCTAAGCTTGTTAGCTCAAATTGAAGACGTGCGCCGTACTAGGGAGATACAGCGTTCAAGTCGAAAGAGGCATGGTGGCTCATTTGGTCAAGAGCTTGTAACTGTCGCAGTCGTCGGATATACAAATGCTGTATGTGGATCTACTGTAACAGTTCTTTCATTAATTTCATCTTAGATATCTATGTCGCGTGAATAAAATTATGTAACTTGTTCAAATGTAAAATATATTGTGTTTTCTGCAACCTGTGCTTATCCCCAATCTGAGTTCGTTGATGCTATTTTCATAGGGAAAATCTACTCTAGTGAGTGCACTTTCTGGAACTGAACTATACAGTGATGATAGGTATACTGAAATTAACTTCACCCTGTACTCAATTTACAGCAGTAGTGCAAAGGCTAATTATTTCCCTTTTCCATGCAGATTATTTGCAACAGTAGATCCTCGATTACGCAGTGTGATTCTTCCATCAGGGTAACAAAGAAACTTTTCATTCTGTTATAATATGTTGGTAAAGTTCTGCAGTTTGCGCATATTCAGCGCATAACCTTTTATTTGCCCAAAACTCAATTCAGGAGAAAAGCACTTCTCAGTGATACTGTTGGCTTCATATCAGATTTGCCTGTACAGGTAATTTTTTTTAGTGGTTGCATTTTAAGCGGAGATTCAGTTCTGACTATATCACATAAGATTTATCATTTATATGTGCTACAGATTGTGGCAGAATAGCTAAGCAGGTAGCATGATTCAGAGAGCAACAAATGGTCCATCCAGCTGACCTTTGCTAAACCTTACATAGCCTTCTCTGTGCTGAACTAGGCTCCTAAGTGCGTAGCCATGAAGGGGGTGATGTGCCGTGTGGGGAAGGGGGAGGTTTGATGCATTGGATTACACGCTAGTCACTTTTATGGGACGATTGATCCACAAGCAGGATTTTATTTCTTACCTAGCTGACAAGGAATCTGTCTTGATTTAACAAATTAACTAATCAGATCTATGGAAAGTAAATATTCTACCTTCACAAAGAAGCGGTAAGGATGCTAAGCCTCAGCCACCGGTTTCTTCTTGGCCTGACCGTGGCGTCTATAGCACTGGCCCCACATGACATTATCACTAACTTCTATACAGGAATCTTGTTCTGATTTATCTTAGGACCTAGCTTTCAACAACAGTTGGTTTTTATCTCCTTATTGTTTGGCATGCTCGGCATCAGTCAGTCTCTGCCCAATTAGAAGAGAAAATTGATATGGTCCTATTAACCTCTTTACTTTTCCCTGTGCAGCTAGTGGAAGCTTTTCATGCTACCCTGGAAGAAGTTGCCGAGGCAGACATGCTAGTGGTAGGTGGAGTTGGCTTGTTTTCAGTCCATTCTCGAAAGTCATAGATTGAACGTGCCTTGTGAAATGGTTTATTTGCATGCTATCAACAAGTGTTACTTGGCCATGTGCATTTGTACTGTCAATTCTGCTTTGGTTGTATTAGTTGTAAGATACAAATTATTTGATGAAGAATAACGGAAATGGTTTGAAATTACATTTATCTTTGTATGCACTGGTGCAGCATGTGTTGGATTCCAGCGCACCTGATATTGCGGAGCATCGTTCTACTGTTCTGCAAGTACTGCAGCAGATTGGTGTTTCACAAGATAAGATCGACAATATGATTGAAGTTTGGAATAAGGTGCCTATCGAGATTTGAGTTGGTTCTAACACTTGATAGTTACATATAGTTCCCGGTAACTTTCTTTTTGTATGCATTGTGATATTTTGTTCAATGGGAGATTTTCAGATTGATCTTGTGGATAATATTGCTCTAACTGATGGGGTTGAAGACGAGACATTTCTCACTGAAGGTGAAGAGGAAGAAGACTTGTTTTCTGAAGATGATGTGCCATCGGAGCAACCATCTTTTGATTCCTTGGATGATACACTGGATTTAGAGTCTCTATCAGAAAATAATTGTGAAAATGGCGATGATAAATTGGCATCTGAAGAGTCGTTTGCTGAGCCTATTGAGATTAAAGCAATGAACTCTGAATTAGCACCGAAAGAGCCTAATGGCCCGGAAGGTATAGGTACAAGCGGTTGCACTTTGACACAGCCAGAATCCACTTGTCACGTGAAAACTTCAGCTGTGACGAGGACAGGATTGCAAGAGTTGCTGCAATTGATTGATATGAAACTGAACGGACAGCAAACGGTTGTGCAGAGAAGCTATGGGCCTTTTGATAGAAAATGGAGACCTTGCTCTATGGACAGCGAAAAGGCTGCAGAACAGTAGGTATGTCGCGTCTTCTTTTCCCGATGTATTACTGATGTAGTTACATGTGATTTTCAAGTTTGGGTACTATAGATATGCACATATGGAATGCTTTTCGATGTGCAGCTGTACAAGATGTATTACTCATGCAGCAGAGACCTGTTTTGGATAAATAGAATAGTGTCATTTTGTATGTTTTGCTGTATAATCTGCAGTAGTTTTTTTTTTTAAATATACACAGTCATCAATATCCATGAGTAGGTGCTTTCATCTCCTTGTAAGACATTTATCTCCTTGTAAGACATTGACAACATGAGTGGCCTGGTTACTTTTAGGTGCCGAATCAACACGAAATTAGCAAAGGAACTTCCCACTTTACTCTACCTATCAATACAATACCAGACTCAAATTTATTCTCTAATAAGAGTAACCACAAATGAGAAATACAACACATGAAAAACAAAAGGACGCGTTAATATGCACATCAAACTTTGCCGTGTTGGTTCTTGTAGCACACTTTGAGTTTCAAGTTTGATTTTACAAGTTAGTGTGACAATCTGTAGACTATACATCAATATATTTTTTGAAAATAAAATAGCAACCGTTATCATCTTGTGCCCTGACTATATCCGGACTGCACGGATTACCACAAGGGTGAGTTGATATGTCGTCTGCTATACTCATACTAGTATATATTAAGTACAAACATAGGCTCAGTAGTCTACATCTTGTTCATTTCCAAAGCTGTGTAATCATGTCAGTTGTATTTTTAACTCTTGTAGGGTGTGCTGAAGCCTGGCGCAGTGAAATGTCCTTGTGCTTTCGGACTGTAGAACTGAAGGGATTGAAGTACACTTGACTGTCCGTGTCACGGGAAGAACCGAAGAAGTCAATGCGACCACACCAGTACAGTGTACTTTGACAGATGACTGCAGTCTTATCGTTCATGGCCCAACAAGCAACCTAAGGGTATCCTGTAAGATCTTGCCTATGAGGCTATGGATGCAGTCTATGGTCTGTATGCACAGCAGACTAGGAAGGCCGTTGAAAATGGGGAAGCTCTGGTCATGTAACATCACCGCCTGCGGCTGCTCGACAATTAGCACATTATTTTTGCTGCTCTAAAAGATAAATTAGTGAGAAGTGTATCAAGAGTCTCACGCATTGGGATCCTGCTTTACCTTCAGCATTGACACACAACAAGGGTACAATGTTTCATATTGTATACGAAATGGTTCAAGCATATGTTATTACTTTCGGTTATGTAACGACAACATGAATTGTATACGAACGTTATTTGAAAACTTGCAAGTAATATTTTTTTTTAGCAAAGCAATACTTTTGATGATATATTGTTGAAGTGCTAACTGAGCCAACAAGATTTACAAGCATCTAATTTAATGATCGGTATTACTGCAGTGCTAACTGACAAATTTACAAGGAAATCAATTGATGATAGGTATTACTGCAGCGCTAACTGAAACAAAAATATACTCCCTCTGATCTTATTTAAGTGTCGTGATCACTTAAGAAATTTGTACGTACATAGTTCAGTTTCTGCATCGCTCTTTCCGGACCGGAGGGAGTATCACATTTTTGCAGTTCACTATTTCAAGCATATCTAAAAGCACACAAATCCAACGGCACTAGGAGTACATTGCAGTTCAATCTCACTGACACAACCAAAACACTCTACAGTAATCAGCGCGCAGCGCCACACACTAAGCTTAATTGCTTATCAGCGGAACCTTCACATAATCCTTGATCGCCGGCGGCCAGGCCACCATCTCGTACGGGAACACATCGCCAAGGGGCCGCGACTCATCGTCGTTGCGCCATAGCCTCTCCATCCTCATCGTCTTGAGGTCCAGCGAGACCACCCAGTCAGCCATGACGAAGAACAACGTCCCAGTTCCCTCGCAGAACCCACCGAAGCTCACAAGCTTGCACCCGTGCATCTGGTCACCGATCCTCGCCGAGAGCTTCATGCCATGGAGGTCACCGACCGTGGCCGGGTCCATCAGCGGCCGCAGCGCTACCGGCTCCTGCGGCGCCCATTTCCCCGGCGCTTCAAGCACCCACTTCACCAGAAGCAGCGGCTCCCTGATCGCGAAGAAGCAGAGGAGGCCGTCCTCCGTCTTGCCGATCCAATTGTTGCCCGTGTACAGGAGCATCCCGGCGTCGGGCAACGGCAGCGCGGTGAGCGTCATCCTGGCCGTGTTGACGGCCATGACGTACTTGTCCTCGCACTCAAGCCGGTACACGACGTCCCCGGCCACGACGGACGGGCCCTGGTGGGGCACCAAGGGCCGCTTCAGCGCGCCGGTGGCGGCCTCCCAGGCGGAGGAGGCGGAAGAGTATATCAGGACGTAGAAGTTGGGGGAGGTTTCGCCGAAGAGCACGACGGCGACGCGGAACTCGGCTCCTTCCCCTGGGATGACGGTGTAGCAGGACACCTTGTGCCCGACGATGGGGAGCGGCGGCAGGCGCGCGAAGGTTTTCTCCAACGGGTTGCAGACGAGGAGCTTGAGGTTCGTCATGGACCCGGCGCCGAGCTCGCGGAGGAGGAGGCGGTGGTCGCGGCAGTCGGCGAGGATGACGCCGCAGGTGGGGGATACCGGGAGGAAGCGGAGGTCGAGGGCGACGCCGGCCGCGGTGGGGACGAACGGGGGGAGTGGGGACGGGCCGTAGTTGCGGAAGAAGCCAAAGTGGCAAGGCGGGGCGGGGAGGGAAGCGCCCGCGCGGGAGGCGACGCGCCGCCAGCGGCGGGATACGGCCGCGCAGCGGAAGACGCCAGTCGGGGGCGGCAGCCGCTTGAAGACCTCGAGAAGCATGTCGTCGGGCAGCGCCGACGCCATGTCGGCGGCCTCGCAGCCGACGCGGGGGCATCAACCTCCTCCACCCGCGGGCGCGTGCGGCGGGACGAGTCGAAGCGTCCCTGCGGGGAGCGCGAGCGCGCGCGGCGTACGAGGACCGCGGATGGCATGGCTGGGACGAAGCCGCTCGCAGATTGGCGATTCGGGAGCGGCGGCGGTGCAAGATTGGTGTGGTTTGTGGAATGACAATGGCAATGGCGCGGTGGGAGATGGGGAATCGGGGGATGGATGTTTGGTTTTGAAGGGAGAGGAGAAGCGGCAGCGTGAATTTGGGGGCGTCGTTTGAGTTTTCCGGCGGCGGGCGCGGGGAGTGAGGGGCGCCTCGCCTTTTCGGCTTTCCCCCGCCTGCGCTGCGGCTTGGTCGCGTCTTTTGCCCAAATTTTTGGCAACTGGCAGGGAGCCAGGGATTGTGCGGGCGGGGCGTGCCGCTTCGAATCGGCGCTTGTTTCGGTGGAGGACGCGGTTTCCTCCGGGTTTGGGGGGCGCGAGACGTGAAGCGAAATGTTGGGGAACCAGCGGGAAATTCATTTGTTTCACACTTTCGCGTCGCGCACGCGGGAGTTTTGTGCCGTTTTGAAATTTTGCGGTTTCGCTGAACGAGCGAACATGCCATGGTGGGCAACGGCGAGTGCAGGAATTAATTGGAGTGTGGGCTGAAATTTAACAACAACTAAACTAAACGACTACTTCCAGAAAAAAAATCAGTATGTAAAACATGAAACTTTTTAAGAAAAAATACCACAATTTTTCAGGTTAAAAGCATAATTCACGCACTAAAACATCTTAGTTGTTTGCTGAACTAAGACAGGCCATACAATCAAGTAACTCGGTGGAAACTTCATTGAATCGATGATTCATCTTAGCAAGATTTGCATCAATGGATGATTCTTTCTCTTCATTTTTACAAATCTGAAAACATATTGCACATAGATAAATTAACCGGAACTAGTACATAATTACAAATTTGCAATGGAGAGATAGCAAAATAATCATAGAATTGGACAATTGGACGTTCCGATGATGTGATGCGCCTAAGTGGCCAGGCGGGCGTTTCTCTCTCTGGTGCACGGCGAATTCCGGCAGGCCGCGCGCTCCTCAGCCCCCGACCAAACTTCTCGTGGGCTGCCGCTAGGTTTGGCGGCTGGGCGCGTCCGTCGTCCGCGCGCGTGTCGCTTCTGTTGGTGCGGGCGTGCGGCGATCCGGCAGATCCCCAGCCACCTTCGCAGCGTCAATGCTCCTCGGTCGCTGCCTCGCCAGTCGCCTGGCTGGCTGGCTCGCTGGTGGCTACTGCCTGCTGCTCTACTTTCGTGAAGACTAGGAAGAGCTAAGCTGCGATGTTCACGTGGAAGAGCTGAGCTGCGATGCGAGTCCCATGTGCGACGCGAATTGGGCTGGAAGCAACTCAGCGAATGGCCTGGCACCAGATTAGTAGTAGTAATTTTGTTTTCCCTTTTTTGGAGGGCAGGCTGAAGCCTGTTTAAGCCTCCCTAGTGGACTCGCCTTTGATGGTGGGGGTAGCATGGCCGTGGTACCTAGTCCCGTTCCAACATGCCAAGGATCTGGAATTTGTTTTTTTATAAATAATATATAAATAAACGATTTAGTGCCCGCGAACTCTCTCCATCCGGCGCTTCCTACTATTAACATTCTTCTCCCATATACCTGCATACATGCAAATGCATAAAACATGAAATCTTTTTATAGTTTCGAAATTCAAAACTCATTATCTTTTAAAACATAAATCGAATTGAAGATCCGTCTTCACAACTGGGTACGTCTCGACGAGCATTTCGAAACAAGATCCCATTTTAATATGTTTTGAAAAACTTTCTTTCCATCGTCAGTTGTCAGGTTATCATATGTAGTTACCATATTGCTAGTTAATAGTTACCTCACAAATAATACATAGTTATCAGGTCATTTTTACATTTTTTTTTGTCATAACCATGATCTACATGTTCAGAAGTGAATATTTCATCCAATCTAGACACGTGAAATATGAGATTACTGTAATAGAATGATTACATTGATGAGTAGCGCAGTTCAAAAGACCAGACAACCATTTGATTTTAACCCGGTAACCAAATTGATAATGTCTGGTAACCAAGTGACTATAATTTGCCAACTAAGGTCGGAAAAAATTTATCAAAACATATCAAGATGGGATCTAGTTTTGAAGATCTCGTCGCAACAAAGTCAACCGTGGAAACGGATGTGGATTTTGAATTACGGTTTAAGAGATAAAGCATTTTAAAGTTTGAAAACGAAAAAAGATGTCCACGTGGTGGCCGCATGTATGGCTTAATTAGCATATTTCATCCGTACCCACGGAAATCTAATCTGGGGCACGTGCCCTAGTTAACACAATCCATAAATAAATGTATTCATCGCGGTAGAGAGAAATACAGGCTCGAGGCCAGCACGCTTTCCACTCCCTGCTCCCGAGGAGACGCCATTTTTCCATGGATAGTACTAGGTCGCAGTGCAAAGATCTAGACGGTACGGCCAAGCAAGTTCTTGCAATGACAGTAAACTTGATTTTTTTTTTCATAATTTTATTCTCTTAAGACTTCGCCTACGTGTATACTGAACATACTACTATATATGAAAGATGAGCGATTCCTCAAGGTCACAGCGATCGTGTTACTGTAGATCACTGTTCCTAGCAACAGTGTTCTACAGTGTTTCGATCTGCGCCGTCGAACGGCGATCGGACGGTCCACAGAACACGCCCTTGACGCTTTTGCAAAAACGTCCTTCAAAAACCCACAAAACAAACCCGCAGTCCACAGTTTCACGAGGAGAAGGACCTACATCAAATTACAACAAACCCGAAGGACTTTTCTGCAAAAACATCCAGAGCGCCTCCTTCCCCTCCTTCTTCTCCCGCGACGCCGGAATCGCCGCGCCGCCGCCGACGCGTGCCCTCGCCGCTCGGTGCTCCCCGCCTAGATCGACGGACACGCCGTCCGCGCCTCCGCCTCCTCGCTGAGCTTCGCGTCCCAAAACGCCGCCACCTGGATGGAATCGTCGCCGAGGCGCTCGCAGCCCGCACCCGCGTCCGCAGGCCGCAGCCGCCGCTCCGGCGACCTACAGGCGGCGGCGCCGCCACCCCTGCGTTGCCCGCGTCGAGGCGCGTCCAGTGCGCCCGCTCGACGTCCCGAATCACGCGGCTGCGCCGCCGGCATCGTCCCCGCCGCCGCGCCAGCTCCGGCCACTGCAACGTCGCCGCGACGTCATAGTGGGCCTGGCCTGCGGAGATGGGCCGGCTGTTGGGCCGGCCTGCTTCCTCTGCGGCCGGCTAGGCCCATTCTTTTTTTTTCCTCTTTCTGTTTTGTTTTAAAATTTCCCAAAACTTTAAGAACTTTTGAAATACATCTCAAAATCAATTCAAACCAATTTAAAAAAACATGTAACTAAACAAAAATATCCTTTTTAAATACTTTGTCACCTAATTAAAATCGTTTAAATTTCCAAAAAAAAACAACCATTTCTACAACTTTGTGACCTTCTCAAAAATATCCTTTTTAAATACTTTGTGACTTTAATTTACAAATTTTACATAACACATAGAACAACCATTTTCCACATACTTGTGCCCTTTTCCAAATTATTTCACCTTTAAAATAAAAGGCAAAAAAAAATAACTACTTCAAATATTTTGGTGCCTTCTCAAAATAATTGCAACTCTTCAAAATCTTAAACAATACATACAAAACCATTTGACACTTCATGTCATTTTATACATGGATTCAATCATTCTCTTTCAACCTCAAATAAAATCCAGAAAAATATTATCAGTGCTACAAAATATATCATTTAAATGGAGTTTAGTACACCACTTAAATACAATTATCCATTTATATCATGGGCTTCAAAATATCAAAATATGAACACCACACAAATGTAAAAATTGACAAATAGTTGTTTCAAACTTATTTTCCCACTAAACATAAGTGAATCAAAAAAAAATAGAACATGCTTTACATAATTTCAAACACTTCATTGGTAGCTTTTTAAGTATTTAAACAATTTCAAAATAAATGCTAATTCCTTCAAAATGGGTAACTTAACCTATATCCATCAACAAAATATGAAAAAATATATCAAAAATAACCACACACAAAAAATGACTACTTATAGTGTACGATCAAATTTCGATATTTCAAACTTTTAATACCTTCCAAAACTGATCATTTCACAAATGTTGAAAGAACTCCAATATGAAAAACTTCCCAATTTCAACAAATTTAGAAACCTTAACAGTTTTACATCACAAGCTTTCTGTACATTCTAATAATTTCCAAATCTACACACTTCTAAAATGTTGTCATTTTTGAAATTTCAAATTAAACACAATTACGCGACATACAAATTTAAATATTTTAAAATTTGGCATGCCTTCCAAATCTAGCCATGCTACTACTATTAAAAGAATTCGAATCTAAATAACTGTCCAATTTGAACAATTTTGAAACTCTAAACAAATTCCAAATGTAACCTCTTTGCATTCCAACATTCTCAAATCCGCACTATATTTGACCATTCCAATTTAGCTAACATGTTTACAGGCAGTATAACTTAAATCCATCTAATTACATACTCACATTTCTAAAAAAAATGAATGACTACATGAATAATCTGAGGAAATACAAATTTGTTCCCTCTAATTACGAAATGATTTCAAATTGAACTTAACCTACATACATTATACAAATTATAACTATCTCATTTCCTTATAATATATATGACACAATTACAAAAAAAAAAACACAAATTACCACAAAATATTCTCGCCAATCACGCGGTGTGCCGCCGCGCAAAATTATCGAAATGACCAAAAAATATATGCTACCTACTTGCGACAATATACAAACATTTTTCAACATTTCAACTTACCAAACATTCCGACAAAACCTAAATGCATTCCTTCTAAATAAATGGATTTGAATTTACAAAATACTTATATAGTGTATTTCTCCTGATTAAATAGATTAATTGAATATCTATGTCAAACTACAAACACACTTGAACATTTAAATTTGCTATAAAAAATTGGAGTTACTCCGGACAACAAATTACGACGAATTTTAACATTCCAAATCACAACGTTCTAGATGGGGTCTACTAAATGATAGAATATAAGATCTGCTTATATTTAATTTCAACATATATTTTTTTATGAGCTACAAAAGATAAAAGAAATATGAAATATTCCAAGTTTTGTTTAAACAAAATAAAAATTAAAAAAGGAAGTACTGTTTATGCAATGTTCCAATTCCTTAAACAAATGATAATGGAGTCATTTTTTTACAATACTCCAAATGCTTCACATCTCGCTTAATAATGGCGTCATTTATTTAAAAACTACAAGTACTGTTCCACTTTATAATAACAAAAATAAAAACATGTTTGCAAGCTGCAATTTGTCCAACATTTGAGCGAATATTCCGATATTCCGTAAAATAAAACCAAAATGCTCACCAAAAATAACCGTAGTATACTCATAACAAATACCAAATTTATTTCAACATTTCAATTTGGCCAACATTTCAACACCACACAAACAAACTTTCCCCAATGTGGAATCAAATTCAAATGGATTGTTCTGATTTAAATTAAATATTGACGTCGAAATGCAAACACGTTTGAGCATTTCAGACCTTCAAATATTTGAATATTGTACACAATATATCAGAAAATGCACACAAAAAATGCTACCTATTCATAACAAAACAAACAAATGTTTCAACACTCCAATTTAGCCAACATTTTGGTTAACAAAAAAAAATATTGCACAAAAAAAATCACCAAGGGCGTGGCGTGACGCCACGCCAAAATTCAACTAGTACCTCATGTACCGACCGTCGAAATAGACCTGCCATAAGCGTGATACATAATACTATCCGATAAGCGCTTTACAACCCGAAATATGGCTTGCCGGGAAGGGATCCCATAAAAAATTGACGAAACTATGGGCTAAGTTGGATCGGTTCGCTTAGTTCCGAAACACCGTTGTTGATCAAGGAGTAAATTTTGATGAACGGAAGCATGGACAAAAGTTGAGGGTAAAAGGTAGATGTATTGATAGAATTGGTTGACGTGTGTTTAGCTTTATAATCGGCTATCACCGCTACATTATATAGTGCAGTTGGTCATGATGTGCAAGCCACGGTTTAAGTCATTACATGTCGGAAACGAGTATAATGCCTCTTCTAAACTAGGCAGGTCTCAATCTTCTTGCTGGAACTAGACTCCAATTATCATAGTCGCCTCCGGATCGGAGGCAACTTCCCTTTCGTGTTGGATTAGGCCCCATAAAGCTTTCGAGCTAGAGTCGATCTTGCCTTGGTCTTTTTTTGTGAATCAGATCATTATATTCATTTAACATCCATAATACTATCATGTTAAATACATGAGGTAATACAAATTGGAGCCTGGACAAGCTAGGTGCGCTCCAGTCTAACAACAGAAGTTTGCATAGCCATACACTGAGCAGCCATGTTGGTGTCATGCCTTACAAAGGTGAAACTAAAGGAAGTAAAAACCTTAGTAAGCTCTTGAATATCATTGAGAACCGGAAGCACCTCCGACGTGTTTTCTCCCTCGTCTTCCACACTCGAGCAGACCTTGACAATCAGTTTCAAGGATAACATGCGTCGCCTAAATATCATGGCATAGTTTGACTCCATTCCGGCACGCAAAAGCTTCAGCATCCATCACGTTTGGTAAATTGCATGCCTTTACGCTCCAGTAGTGATGCATGTAAAATGCATACATGAACTTTGCACTATATTACTTATATTCCAGTCATATTTGCATCATATAAGGGTTATATCACTGTTTTATAATGATTTTCGGAATATTTGATATGTTTCCTATTTTTATGGAATTAACCCTGCGCAGGCAGAAAACCCTATTTTCCATATTTTAATGTTTCAGGGACCCAAACGACGTCCAAATGACCTGGAAATTTACGAGCATCAGTTTTGGTAGGAACAAAGCGTGGGAGCGAAGGAAGCAAACAAGCGGAGGCCCGAGGGCCAAGTTGAGTGGGCCCACGCGGCCCATGTACCTGGCCGCGTGGGACCCCCCCTTTTGGGCCTCGGAGCTCCGTTGTCGTCGATCTTTCCTCCACCGACTCCGTTTTGACCTAAAACCGCCTAAAAAATAGTCCCCCGACGTTCTCTGGAAGGGGCGCCGCAGAAACACAGAAACACTGAAACAGAGACCTAGAGCTGCAGATTGGAGGGGGAAAACTCCGGCGGGGCGTGTCGTGGGTTTGTCACGTCAGGTGTCATAGATGACTTCGTAGGTGTGGGATTACGCGAGTCAAGCATCTCCGAGCTTGGGATCGCAGGAACAAAGATCAACACAGATTTACCCAGGTTCGGCCCCCTCAATGTGAGGTAAAAGACCTACTTCCTGCCTACCCTAGATTGGTATTGATATGATAATCGAGGTGTTACAATGGAGGCGATCCGATCTGGTACTCGTCGTATGAGCTAGGGTTTGGGGCTTGATAGCTTGACCCGCTCTAAGTCCTGCGAGTCCTCTTTATATGCACAGAGGCTCGCTAGGTTACAAAAGGAAACTTCCCCATAAGGAATACATCCACAGAGGCCTACTCGGAGACTACTTGGTCTTCACGTCCTCCGGGATTTGTCTTCTAGATCTTTCTCCTTATGGCGGTTCAATATTGGGCTTGTTCCCAAGTGGGCCTTCATCCGTGCGAGTAAGTTAAGTCGCACTGGGCCGCGGGTTAATCCAGAAAGTATTCCCCCGACATTAGCCCCCAAGATTGGTTAGGACTTTACGGTGAGAATCTTCTGACCTCCTTGAAATGGTCTCTGAGCCGCACTGTAAACGTTCTGACCAATCTCCTGACTCATGCGATTCAGAGCTGTGACTCATCTGCGCGACTCATCTCTCTTCTGGAAATATTCTGTTTCCTTTAATTGCGGACCGTTACTCTTTTTGCGGGCGCAAATTGTGCCGTTGGTTGCGAGCACAGATAATGCCGTTAGTTGCGGGCCCCTTCAGTTATAAGCTGCGGCCACCTAGGTCATTATCCATTTGCCCTTGCAATCTTCTCATCCCTAGCCGCGCCGTCTTCTTCCTCGACCCGAGCCTAGTTCCCCAATTCAATCTCCCCCTCGCAATGGCGCCCAAGGCGAAGCCATCTGACAATAGGCGCAGATCTCCTGCAACTGGGAAGGATCCTGGGTAACGAGGAAACTCTTGCGGATCTGGCCGAGGCTGGCTTCTTGCCGCCGAAGGGGACGGCGTCTGGCGGGCGCCAGGCGATGAAATCGAGCCGCGCCCCAAGCCCAACGAGCTGGTGATGTTCGTGGAGCACGTGGAGCGTGGATTCACGCCGCCAGGTTCTCCCTTCTTCCGCAATTTGCTGCAACGCCTAGGCCTCCGTCTTCACGACATCGGGCCCAACTCAATGCTCCAGGTGAGCAATTTTCACGTGCTGTGCGAGGATTACTTGGCATAGCCCCCAACATCGATCTGGCTGGCCTCTTTCACCTGCAACAGCCAACTTGTCTCCAAGGGTGGCGCCTACGTTCAGGTCGGCGCCATCTCTCTTCACGCCATAGGAATTCTTGCCTTCCCAAGCTAGCCCTGGCGAATCGACCCAGGGCTTGGCAAAAATCTTTCTTTATTGCCAAGATACTTCACCGGAGGGCGAAACTCGCCTTCCCTCCTGGTCTAACACCCTCTTCGTGCCTACCGAGGCACTGAAATCAAAACCCCGCGACTCGTCCATGTCCTTCATCAATGAGTCGCTGATCAAAGTCCGCGCCTTAATAGGTCATGGTCTTACTGGCCTTGATCTTCTCTCTTGCTGGACCAAATGGCGCATTCAGCCCGTGAGTCCACGACAGCGATCCTTCCTTGAGTGCACAGGCACCTCTGCTGACGTTGATCGTATCAAGGCTTCGGACTGGAGGCCTGAGGATTGGGTGGAATTTGTCACCCGCGTGACTGAGGAGAAGGACATCTCCTTCGATAAGGTGGGGCTTGCCCCTTTCAGTGTTAACAACAAGCCTTTTGAGGTAACTCCTCTTCTCTGTCTTTTCGCCTTCGTAGTTGAGTCGCATTCCTTTTCTTAATACTGCAACTTATATTTCTCTCATCCAGGCTGACGAGAACTACTGGTCGCTGCCTGCGACTGGCCGGCACTGCTGCTCCCAAGCGTGCCGCACGAAAGAAGTGCTGCCCACTCTAGAGGGCAGCGAGACTGCTGATATCCCTTCTGTTGCCTCTGCGGCCTCAGATGATGAAGAGACCGAACTGGACGAGGACGAGAGTCCAGTGCCAGCCGCGAGTTCTGTTGCCGCGGCTGAACCAACTCCCCGTAGAGCCTCCAAGAGGCTATCTCGTGAAGAACCAGAGGTTGATGCTCTGGAAAACCCCGAGGCCACGAAGCGTCGCAAACCTGCTACGGGCGCGATCCCTTCGTTGCCAGGCGTGCTTTCAAAGCCACCGCCTCTGCTGAAGAAGACATGGGTCCCCACTCTGGTAATTTCTGCTGTCTTGTCATCTTGAATGCTTATTCTTTTTCCTCTACTGACACGCAAAACTTCTACTCGTAGATTCTGGGACCCAAGGCCTGTCCTCACCGTCAAGCGTGAACTTATGGCCTTTGTGAAGATGGCTCCAGAGTTAGTAACTTTTCCCTGTGCTTTCAATACTTTTATTCTGGCTTATTCTTCTTCACACAATGCCCTTGCTTTTTCAGAAGTGCGGCTAAACCCGCGACTGAGCCTGGAACCGCGGTTGAGCCGCATTTATCACCTGCGGCTCATACCGCCATGGTAGAGGGCGTGGCCACCACTGATGACCTGGCCACGGTCCCTGTTCTTGACACAGCCACCCAAGAGGTGGCTCTGGAGGATAGAACGGATCCCCTTATGATCCAGGACGTGGAGAAGGTCAACCCCTCCTCCATAGATGTAATGGCCAAGGATGCTGATACGCCAGTGGTTGAGTCGCCAGTGGCGGACAATCTGCGGTCGCCAATTCTACATGCTGAGGTTGCTTCTTCCTCCTCCACAAGCCGCGCTGAGAAACTGTCAGAGGCTATCATTGCCTCAAATGACAAGCAAGCCATGGAGCTCCGCAAGGCATGTCTGACCTGTCTGCGGCTTATAAGGTAAACTTCTATTCCAGTTATCTGTCTCTAGCCCCCAAGGATCAAGTTTCTTCTTTGACTGTAAAGGGAGACTTGATGCTTCTCTTTTAGCTGTTGATATATACTTACTACTGATGTACCCTTCATAGGAGGAACTAAGCTCCATAACAGCTGCCAAAATTGCCTTGGAAAAGCAGCTGGGGGATACTCCCTCTGAACTGGAGAGGCTACGCGAGCTCCTTGGCCAGCGTGACGCTGAGCTAAAGAAGAGGGAAACCAGGATGGGCGAGCTATCTGATGAAAGCTTCAAGTTTCTGAGCAAGCCAAAAACCGAGCTGCGGCTTAAAACTGTTGAAGAGAAATTCCAGAGAGGGTCCAGCAGCTGGAGCTCCAAGTCAGTGCTCAGAAAGACGCCATTGCTGATGTCAATGAGGACGCAAGGCTTAAGGCTGTTTCCATTGGAGCTTGAGAAAAAGTTGAAGAAAGTTTCTGATGCCCATAACCTTGTCCACGCCAAAGTGTGCATCATGACTCAAGAATTAACTGGTATGTATTGCGACTTGTACTGCATCTTTTTTTCTACTATCTTTGCCTGTGTGTTGTAGAGCTGACGGAGACATGCCTTGATGTAGGTGAAGATGCCAAGGAGCAGCGCGGCAGTACTCAGAGCAGCTGGAGTATATCCGCGATTTTTCGCGAAGGCTTGTGACGCCATGAAATCACTGTCTAAGTGCCTGCTGCCGACCAAGCCAGTCCCGGTGATTCTGAAGGGCTGCTGAAAAGACTGCTTAGGGCGCCTCAGTTCTTTTTGGACTGGAAAGTCCTCAGCTCGCACCGGCGCGGCTCATGTTCTTGCTTTGGCCAAGACGTACTATCCTTCTTTTGATGCTGCCAAGGTTGCAAAAGGTAGGCCCTCGAAGAAGGTGGATGGCACCGAACTGACGGCCTCAGAATATGCGACACTTGGAAGGATATGCGCGGCCACGCGACTGAACTGGTGGAGGGGATTGATCTTGCGACCTATATGGGCAAGTATAACGCAGATGGAAGCAGATGGGAGAAGTTACCCGCTCCGTCGTCCAGCGCGGTGATTCCGCAGGAAAGAACCCCTCTCCAGGCGTATCCAGCTCTGCAGCCCCCAAGCCCGCGACTGAAGAGCCCTCCAGCGAGCCTGCGATTGCTCCTTCTGGCAAGCTTGGTAAGCCGCCTGTTCCTCCTTCCCACCGGCCAAAAGCTGCGCACAAGTGAAGAAGAAAAACAATGGTTTGATCTTGGCCCTTAGCGGTCTGTAATAATTGTTAGAATTTATGTGTCATAAGACAATATTATGGTTTGCTTAAGTACTCTTGGCAGTACATGTTTCGACCAATAGGCTGGTCCTTATGATTTGTCTCGGTTTTTCCTCACTTAGGCCCTTGCGCGGCTCAGTATTTCCCAGGTAAAAAGTGCGTGTTCAGGGTCGAGAGCGGCCATGATAGGCAATCAAACTCGATTGACGCCGCACCCCCAGTACTTTGGCCGCATAGTGCAAGTCGCATCCAAGAGAGGTTGAGTATAATCACGATAAATGCCACTTGTTTGGCGATCCCAAGGAATAGGCCGCGCTAAAAAGCTGCCGCACCCCCAAGGGACCAATGATTAAAAAATAAAAGACTCACAGCTCAATTGGTAGTTTGAGATGCTTTATTTCAGAATCATTATATGATACATAGGGTCGGTCGCGCCTAGGTGGCGACCAGAAGTGATGCTTGGGTCGGTTGCGCCTAGGTGGCAACCAGAGATGTTACATGGGTCGGTCGCGCCTGAGTGGCGACCAGAATTGGGTCGGTTGCGCCTAGGTGGCAACCAGAGATGTTACATGGGTCGGTCGCGCCTGAGTGGCGACCAGAATTGGGTCGTTGCGCCTAGGTGGCAACCAGAATTGGGTCGATCGCGCCTAGGTGGCGATCAGAAGTGTCATATTGGGTCGTCGCGCCTGAGTGGCGACCAGAATTGAATTTTTAGCCCTGAGTGGCCAGCTTGATGATGTAAACTCTTAATAATTTTGCTGCGGCTGCTGATGGCAACTCGCGACGCTTGGGATGTGTCCTTATTGGCAATGGCTCGTAGCCTTTGACTTCCTTGCCTCCCTTGCGGCCGTAATCTGAAGTCGCAAGTCAGGCAGGTGCCTCTTGGCCTTCACGATGTCATCAAAATTCTCCTGCGACTCGTGCATGGGCGCTCTCTGCGATGCAAGCTGCTCTGGCTATGGCCTTGTCGCCTTCTTCGCATCTTGAGCTATTCTTTTGTCGCCATTGATGGTGATGACTCCTAGGGCCTGGTATTTTAGCTTTAGGTACACATAGCACGGCCTAGCCATAAACTTTGCGAATGCTTCTCTGCCAAACAGCGCATGATATGGGCTCTGGAAATCTACAACCTCGAACCAAATGTACTCGCTCCTGAAGTTGCTTTGTGTCCCAAAGGCGACCTCCAAGTTAACTCGCCCCAATGGCTGAGCTGATATGCCTGGCACGACACCATGAAACGTTGTTCTTGATGGGTGTAGCTGCTTTTCTTGAAGGTTCATTCTTTTGAAGGTTTCATAGTATAATATGTTGATACTGCTGCCTCCATCCATCAGTACTTTGCTCAACTTGTACCCTGCGACTTGAGGGGCAACCACCAGCGCGAGTTTTCCCTCTTCATTTATTTCTCCTGGTGATCCTCGCGGCTCCAAACTACTGGTTGCTCGGACCACTTTAGCCATTGGGACGGCTGGTACTATGGCATTAACAGCCTGATTGCGTCGTCGCAGCTTTTGTTCCCTCCTTGAAGTATTCACCACAATGGTATGATACTGACCCAACTGTTTTGGGAACTGTGGCTGATCTGGCTGCGGATTTGGGACGGCGTTGTTGCTGTTGTTGCCTCCGCCATGTTTACCTTCCTCGTTGTTTTGATGATTGAAGTTTGTGTTGAGTGGCTTCCATCCTTCCACTTTTTGTAATGATACACTGTGCCTTCGTGTGGTTGGGTGGTTTCCCATCTTTTCCTATATGGATGTCGCAGGGGCGGTTGAAAACCTCTTCCAAATTAACTGGGTGAAAATTCCTTCCTCTGCTGCTTTGTTTGTAACGAGTATTCGTATTTGCGACTAACCCTGAGTTTCTTCCTCGTTTTTGCGCTTGTTATAACTCGCATTGGCATTGCTAGCTTGCTGTTGTTGAGGCTTGCTACTGGCCTTCTTTCCCTTGCCAGTGTTTTCCTCTTCCTCTCCTCAGATGCGTCCCTGGTTTTATCCGAGCTAGCATACTTGTTGGCCGCCGCCATTACCTCGCTTAGGCTCTTGACTTTATCCTTCATGCGACCTAGTTTGTGGACTAGCGGCTCAAATTTGCAATTTTTCTCCATGACAAGGACTGCTGAACTGGGTGGTATTGTCTGAGGAATGTATGATCTCTGCGACCCTTCTCATCCAGTGGCGACTTGACTCGCCTTCCTTCTGTACACAACGCTCTAGGTCCTCTATGCTGCAGAGTCGCTTGCATGTTCCTTGGAAATTCTTGATAAAAGCTTCCTTCATCTCATCCCAAGAGTTTATTGAATTTGGTGGCAAATTTTGTAGCCATATGTGGCTGCGCCTTCTAACATCATGTTTAGGTAACGTGCGCAGATCTCTTCGGATGCATTTAGGATGCTCATGCCCATCTCGTAATTGTTGAGCCAAGTAACAGGGTCCATGCTGGCGTTGTAGTTGGCGACCTTGCGAGGCCCTTTGAAATCTGCAGGAAACGGTTCAGACCTGATTCTTTCGCTAAAACAGACTGGGCCTTTGAGTCGCGACGATAGGTTGGACGAAGCTGGCCTTCCATTGGATTAGTGGCCGTCATGCGCGGCTGCACAATCTCTATGGGTTGAATTGCTGAGGTTGATTTTGAGCCGCAGGTTGATCTTCCCTTTTTCGCCTAGCCGAACTTGAGGTTCGCAACGTGTGGCGACTCCGCGTGGATGCTTCTCTCCGCCGTTGCTTCTGCTATTGTAAGGGGTGGAGTGCAGCCGTCCTGCGTGTTCGGACATATTCGCCTGCTGTATTACTGCTGTGCTCAGCATCTCAAAGGCGCGCCGTGCCTCTCTGTCCATTGGCGTGTCTTCCTGCTGGCGCTAATCTGGCCAAGATGTTTGTGGCCGCAAAGAGATTCTCCAACTGGGCAACATAATGCCCTGCGGCGTGTGGAACCTTCGAGGCTGCAGTGGCGATTGCTGAACAAAGGTTGGCTGCGACAATCGGCGGGGGCATATGGCCCTGTTGTTAGCCTGTACTATGGCCCTTGACCCTGGTATCTCTGCTACTCTTGGTGCTGCGAAAGATGGGAACCGCTGGTATGAATGATGGTGCAGCGAATTGCTTGAACCCGCGGGCGCAGCTAACGGGGCCGTGGATCGCATAACCATGGCAGATGGTGCCATGCGTGAGGCACCGCGACTGAGGTTGTGCGACCCCTGACACATGCGACCGTGTCGCGCGTGTTAGGTGCGAACTGATGGTTAGTGTTGGTGGCGGCTGACGGGACCGCAATTGCCGGTTCAGTGGTAGGTGATAGGAAACATCTCCATAGGGTTGACTGTTCCTGGCAGCAGGCGACTCGCGTGGCCTGTGTGGCAAGGTGGCATGTATTCCTGCAGAGAATTGGTTTCCTCGATGAGTCTCAGTTGCTCCTGTTGGAGTCGCTGTTCCTCACGCGCGAGCCTGGCTCTTCATCTGCGATTCCACTGGACTTCATATAGCCAATCCTGGTAGCCTCCAAT